>CAXIVM010000558.1:0-17000 GCA_964035705.1 Porites rus | reverse complement strand
TTTGAAGACCGAGCCACCTGAGAAATGTTAGAAACACATATCTTTTTTTATATATTATATTTTATCTAATTTGCTTAATTATATGTTTATATAATTCGTCATTGTATAAACTACGTTTATTTATTTCCGGGGGGTGGGTGGTAGGCCGCGAGAGTAGCTAGGTAGCTAGAGAAAGGCAGCTAGTAGCTACAAGTGGCCGCTACTACCGACAGGACGCAGGAGAGCTCGCGCTCATGATTTGGTTTCTAGATTTTTAGGGAAACTTAACATCGCAAAGCTCTGAATTGCACGCTGCGGCCTTGATTCTGGTGAGAGTGCCAACTCATGTTGAAGCTTTGTCAAAAACTGATAAACATAATTGTGAGAAGTGTTCGCAAATCCCTCCAAAACTGCCCCAGCGGCAGCTACAATAGGAGGGTTCTCATCAGCACTGTTTCTTGGATTCTTGGAATGATTGTGCCTTCTTCCCCTTGGCTTGAGTTTCTGACAACAACCACCACTCACTTTCATCACTACCACCTTCACCGATACAATTTCATCACTACCTTCGACCTTTACCTCTTCATCATCTTCGTCGCTATCACCCTTGCAATACAGTTCAAAAACATTCAACATGTTTCAACATCACATCTTCTCTACTATTCAACTTCCCACAGCACAATTTGCGATCATTGGGTTCAATTGATTCGCAGAGCGCTGACTGAAGACCCCGCGCACTTCCTCAGAAACCAATCAGAAACAAAGGCTCACCTCTCGATGCACAACTTTCCTAGAAACCGCACAATCTCTGCCAGAAGTCTGCTGTGAGAAAATCCCAGCCGTGTGTTGATGGATCGCAACATTCTTACAACCTACTTTCGACCGTAGACTCAGTAGACTTCCAAAGAGCAAAGTATAGTAGTTTCTAGTTGATAGCGATGCACTAATAGCAAATGACCTGTCTTCCTTTTGCTTGTTTCTAGCAATGGCCTCCAAACTAGCGATGGCCTCCACCGTTGGGGTGTACAGAAGTTGACTCAATGAGTAGCGCACTCTCGTTACTGTTTTTGAACCAACCTAAATGAGCTCAGAAGACCGTAGTGGACAAATTGTTGCTTAAGCAAAGTGAACATGGTCATGGTCTTCAAAAACAGTGATAAGCACAACATAAAATGCCGTAAGAAAACCATAAACCCACCATCAAGGTGTCAATTTTGGGATGAAGGTTATCTAGAAATAGGGCATTGCGCTCCATGAAGTCTTCTGAGAACCTGTGGCAATTGGGCTCGGACTCGGAGCACGGTGCCTTTTCTCGCTAAGCCGCTGAGGTTTATGTTAGAGCAAAACTTCTTTCGTGAGCAATGTTTTTTGTTTGGCAATTTACGGGGCCTATGCACTGGAAGCATGCCTTCGTATCTTTCGCAAGCCTTCGCAATACACTTCCCTCCTGGGCCCTACGTGAGTTGGCTTCGCATGCCTTCGCGGCACAAACCTGTGAGAGCCTTTGTGGGCTCTGATGCAGTTCTACTTTCATTGAAACCACTACATGCCAGTAAAACACACCGCTCGGGTGATGCCAGTATCCAATTGTTGCTAGTGATTTGCATTGCCACTTGGTCTTCTTCCCAAGATGCCCTGGTTCGAGCTGCGCAGGTGGAAAAATTTGGTGGTCAAAACGCTACTAGTAGCGTCCTTGCTCCTAGTAGCGGTGCCAGGAACCCTTAGTAGCGTCATGTAGCGTCCTTTGCTCCTAGTAGCGATGCCCTTTGCTCCGTTCGTCGCGTCCTCAAGAAGAACAAAAAAAATTGAGACAATCTCGCCCAGCCTGGAATGAGCCAATCTTCGTTCCCAGTATCTACCAAAGCTTCATGAATGGATTTCTTCTGGTAGCGGCTGTTGGTGCAAACAGTCATGGGATACCAGACCTGCACCAACAACGTCTCCAAGAAGTTCGTCAACCAAAAGCACTTGGGATCGGTGTTTACCATGGTGAACAGGGCAGTCTTGGTAGGCACAACAGAGCCTTCCGGAAGGGCCTTGATGGATATTGGTAGCCGACCTCCGTGTTTCTCCAAGATGTATTGAAAACCTTCTTGGTAGAAAAGGCCGTCTCCGACGAAATGTTCGGAACACATCGTCACTGCTTCATCGATCTTCTCTTGTGTGATAACCTTGCCTAGGAGGTATCGCTTGAGAAAATATTGCAGACCAAAAAACACCACCTCATTCCACTCTTTCCTTTCACAGCCTCGACTCTCAAAATAACTGTAGACGTACTCGGTCCCTGGTGGATATTGTTTCCAATGGCTGAACTTGTAGCTATCCGTACAAAGAATCAAATTGGTGTCGTGAGCTGTCTGAGCTGTCGGAGTCGGCGACACCCAGCGCAGAAAGTCGGACAAGGGAATTCGATTTTTGTCCGAGAGCGACTTCATGATGGCATCCACGTCTGCCGGTTGCATTCCAATTTTCACCAAGACCTGCTTCATGCGTTCCACCTCTACGGTGCCATCCGGAGCTGCAAGTTCCTGGAGGACTTGCAGCTCCGCGCTGAGTTCGCAACGGCCCTCAGCCATGGACTAGGCGAGTCAACTGGGCAAATCGCCCAATCTGCATCCGCGAAGTGATCAGATGTTGAGCCAAATCAGGCTTGGAAACACTATCGTGTTGAAGGCGGAAACAAGATGGAGCCCACGAACCCGAATGCAAACACGTTCCAAAAGCTACACATGTCCAAATGACACTCTTGTGGGACACTCTTGTGTTTGCACTCTTGTGGGACACTCTTGTAGGGCACTCTTCGTACGAGACTTCCTCCAAAAGTCACACGTCAAGTCTCCAAAACGAGCGTTTCGTACGAGACTTCCTCCAAAAGTCACACGTCAAGTCTCTCAAAAAGTCACACGTCAAGTCTCCAAAACGAGCGTTTCGTACGAGACTTCCTCGAAAAGTCACACGTCAAGTCTCCAAAACGAGCGTTTCGTACGAGACTTCCTCAAAAACTCACACGTCAAAGTCTGCAAAACGAGCGTTTCGTACGAGACTTCCTCAAAAACTCACACGTCAAAGTCTGCAAAACGAGCGTTTCGTACGAGACTTCCTCCAAAAGTCAAGCGCAAACACCCATCGGAGCACACACACCACGCAGCCCTGCCAAGCAGTTTTGCAATTCCAACCCAATGCGACAGCAACATTCACCTCTACCGCAACTCACAACCTCACGATTCCCTGCGCCTGCCACGAATCTTTCCGCATCCACACATGTGAGCTTCAAGAAAATTTGCACCACACCACACGTTTGGAATGATATCGACCCGTTCTGAGCACACTCCCATCCACCAAAATCGCCATTTCAGCTGAGACTTGTCACGAAAACCGAGCATTCGACACACCCTGAAACGCAAATCCTAATGGCACGGCCACATCCAACACCGCAAAAACACGACTCTCCAAATGCTAATCCCAATGGAACTGCGCAGCAAACTGCGGATCTCACAAAATGCTGCGCCTGTGCAGCGAAATGCATCACGTTGCTTGCGCGACATGTCATTGTCATGCAAATCACAATGTAATAGCGGTGCAAACTGACACGTGACACATCCATGAAAAGTCACTTGCAAAAGCTTCCCCCAATGGCAGCAAATTTGAGACGCGACGACGACGACAAACGACGAGAGACGACGACAAACGACGACAGACGACGAGACGACGCACGCCATGCAAACATAGCTCCAACCCCCAGACCCCCAACTATAAACGGGAACCCTTCGCTACGCATTCGGGAAAAATGCAATTCTTCACTTCGAGTGAACTCACCGTGATATTTCAATGAAACGAAAAGAAAAGAAAGGAAACGAAACAAAAGGCAAAGAAAGGGACATGAAAACATATTTCACTTCGAATCCCCACCATGACATTTCAATCTAGCAAATTTTTTTGGCGCATTCTTGCAGGCGCATTCTGCTGCTTGTCAGATGTGACTGACATTCTTGCAAGACAGCGGCGCGCCGCCTGTCAGCTGTCTGGTCCGATAAAGGCAAGGAAGAAGAGGCGTACAGGTTACACAGCAAAAACATTTTCATGGATATTGTGTGACATTCTATCTGGTATATATTCTACGGTTCTACTTGCCATATTGTCTGACGTGTTTGTGATTGTGTGAGTTAGTGGTGTGTGTTGCGTTTGTGTTTGTGGTTGTGTGCTGTGGCTGTGCGTTGTGGTTGTGTGCTGTGGATGCGTCTTTGTGGTCGTGTCTTCGTAGTTGCGTTGGCGGTTGTTTGAGAGCGGTTGCTCTGCACGGCGCGTGTGTACGCTCTCCGTTTCGCGGGCCCGCGGGTCGACAGTGCGGGCTCTGCGGGTCCGTGGGCTGGAAGCTTGTTTTACTACTCGTAAGGCACCTGTTACTAGAAGCGATGCACTTGTTCCTAGTAGCTTATTGTTTTTATTAGCTTCTTGTTACTACTAGTAAGGCACTTGTTACTAGAAGCGATGCACTTGTTTCTAATAGCTTCTTGTTACTACTAGTAAGGCACTTGTTACTAGAAGCGATGCACTTGTTTCTAATAGCTTCTTGTTACTACTAGTAAGGCACTTGTTACTAGAAGCGATGCACTTGTTTCTAATAGCTTCTTGTTACTACTAGTAAGGCACTTGTTACTAGAAGCGATGCACTTGTTTCTAATAGCTTCTTGTTACTACTAGTAAGGCACTTGTTACTAGAAGCGATGCACTTGTTTCTAAAAGCTTCTTGTTACTACTAGTAAGGCACTTGTTACTAGAAGCGATGCACTTGTTTCTAATAGCTTCTTGTTACTACTAGTAAGGCACTTGTTACTAGAAGCGATGCACTTGTTTCTAATAGCTTCTTGTTACTACTAGTAAGGCACTTGTTACTAGAAGCGATGTACTTGTTTCCAATAGCTTCTTGTTACTACTAGTAAGGCACTTGTTACTAGAAGCGATGCACTTGTTTCTAATAGCTTCTTGTTACTACTAGTAAGGCACTTGTTACTAGAAGCGATGCACTTGTTTCTAATAGCTTCTTGTTACTACTAGTAAGGCACTTGTTACTAGAAGCGATGCACTTGTTTCTAATAGCTTCTTGTTACTACTAGTAAGGCACTTGTTACTAGAAGCGATGCACTTGTTTCCAATAGCTTCTTGTTACTCCTAGTAAGGCACTTGTTACTACTAGCGATGCACTTGTTTCTAATAGCTTCTTGTTACTACTAGGAAGGCACTTGTTACTAGAAGCGATGCACTTGTTTCTAATAGCTTCTTGTTACTACTAGTAAGGCACTTGTTACTAGAAGCGATGCACTTGTTTCCAATAGCTTCTTGTTACTACTAGTAAGGGACTTGTTTGTTACTAGAAGCGATGCACTTGTTTCTAATAGCTTCTTGTTACTACTAGTAAGGCACTTGTTACTAGAAGCGATGCACTCGTTTCCAATAGCTTCTTGTTACTACTAGTAAGGCACTTGTTACTAGAAGCGATGCACTTGTTTCTAATAGCTTCTTGTTACTACTAGTAAGGCACTTGTTACTAGAAGCGATGCACTTGTTTCCAATAGCTTCTTGTTACTACTAGTAAGGCACTTGTTACTAGAAGCGATGCACTTGTTTCCAAAAGCTTCTTGTTACTACTAGTAAGGCACTTGTTACTAGAAGCGATGCACTTGTTTCCAATAGCTTCTTGTTACTACTAGTAAGGCACTTGTTACTAGAAGCGATGCACTTGTTTCTAATAGCTTCTTGTTACTACTAGTAAGGCACTTGTTACTTAAAGCAATGCACTTGTTTCCAAAAGCTTCTTGTTACTACTAGTAAGGCACTTGTTACTAGAAGCGACGCGCTTGTTTCTAATAGCTTCTTGTTACTACTAGTAAGGCACTCGTTACTAGAAGCGATGCACTTGTTTCTAATAGCTTCTTGTTACTACTAGTAAGGCACTTGTTACTAGAAGCGATGCACTTGTTTCTAATAGCTTCTTGTTACTACTAGTAAGGCACTTGTTACTAGAAGCGATGCACTTGTTTCCAATAGCTTCTTGTTACTACTAGTAAGGCACTTGTTACTAGAAGCGATGCACTTGTTTCTAATAGCTTCTTGTTACTACTAGTAAGGCACTTGTTACTACTAGCAATGCACCTGTTACTAGTAGCTTCCTACCCCCCAGCAAGCGGGTGTGTGGGCAGAGACTAATCGCGCGTGATGCCGTGCAGAGATGTCTTTGTCCGTGCGCGCTTTGGAGCCTGGGCGCTGGTGCGGCCGGAGGGCGCCGCTTGCCATACTGCTCACGTGTGGGTTGGGAGTTGGGGAACTTTCACTGGCTTTGGTCGGGCACAACTCTTCTGCTACGTTTGACTGTTTCATGGCAACATAATAAGCTTGGTTTAAGAATGTAACTGCAGCGCTCCGATCCCATACTTGGACAAAACAATTGCAAGTCAGTCCCAACTATATGGACTTGTTATTGCAATCAGGTCTTCCACTGTTTGGAACCAAGTCTTTGCAAACCAAGCAGGCGTGACCGCAGCAGGACAATGCTCAAAACGAGACATGTGCCATGTGCATGGAACATTCACGCCCTATCCGGTATGGAATCGGTCATGGAAGCCACATGCCCATTTGGCGGGATATCTCCTCTGAAGAGTCGAGGAGAAACTGTGTGATATTGAAATAGTTGAATATTGAAGGGGGCTGGCACCTCACCCCACTTACGTAATCTAAAATCTATGGTTCAGGACGTCATTTTGACGGACTCACGGGCCCGGGAGGCCGTCGCGGGCACTCTATGGGCCTGCGGGCTTACGCGGGGAACAACCATGGCCGGCTGTGTGTTGCGGATATGTCCTTGTGGTTGTGTGTTCGCGATTGTGTCTTTGTAGTTGTGTTTGTGGTTGTCTTTCTGGCATATGTGGCATATCTTCTGACGTTCTTGCGGTTGAGGTCCGGCGGGGCACACTGCCCTCCTGCACTTGTGGTTACATCATTTCCGGCATATCTTCTGACATTCTTTCTGGCAAATCTTCTGCCATTCTGTCTGGCACCAACGTGTAGAAGAATGGTGGCGCTCTTTGTCTGTGCAGTTGCAGAAACTCGCCGCTGACGCACGCAAGGTCATCAAGATTGATGCTAACGCCACCATTGGTCGTCATGTCTCTGATGATATTGGGGATGTGGGAGAGCAAGAACCCAATGGGCCACCTCACTGGCCCTTTTTGTGAAAGTTGCATTGAGGCCAATGGTCTTGTGAATCCCGCCACCTTTGTCGGGGTGCATGAAGGCCCTCATAGTACCTGGATCTGGCCGTGGGTGCACGTGGCTGAAATTCGATGGAGGCTATGCACATGATCATGACCACATACCAACCTTACTCGAATTGAAAGGGTGGGTTGAGTGCGGGGTACCTAGGCAGCGCTTTGTGTCAAGATGCTGGCAAATGTGCAAGCCTTTCAGCAAGCTTGGTCTCAGTTGCCTGTGCCCATGTGGGGGCCCGATGTGGATGTCCACGCGGCGTGGCAGCGTGGACAAATTCGTGCTGTAGCAGAACAATTTTTTGCTCCATGTCGCGACAAGCCCAAGCTATGTTGTACGCAAGCCATGGTAATTAGCGTGGAAACGCTATGTCCTTGATTTGCATTGCAGGTGCCAAGGTGTCATTTGGGGTGATTCCCTCAAAGAGGAATTGAAAGTCTCTGAAAAGATGTTCGGCAAGCGTGCAGAGATGATCGCCGTCAGTTCTTTCAGCAAGTCATTAGCGAGCTTGACGCCGCAGGTAGTGCAGGCGGTTTCCATATTACGGATTTCGGTCATCATACGGTGCAAACTGTCTTAAGCGCTGCAGTCCAGAGACCGTTGCCGGTTGCCCTGGTCTTTTGGACCTCCTGCGTTGCGACAACGCCTTTTCGGTTCTAGCGTGCAAGACAGTGGAGTTTATGAGTTTTTGCGGAGGCATCATATCTCTGCTGATGAGTTGCAGGATTGGGAAAGACAGGAGGCTGTGGACCATGCAATCGTGTCTTTTTGAAAAACATGTTGAAGACACTTTTCGCCGTTCGCACTTTTGCATGAAATCCTTGCAAACCATTGCCCATACACATCGTCGGACTCGACCAGGGGATCCCATTGGGGATGTATGTTTCAACATCCTCACGCAAGTATTGCTGGCCGCCGTGCACTGGGAGTTGGAGCAGGCTGGTTTCATTGATCTTTTCCAGCGCTCGGTCCAATTAGATGAGGCCGTTGGTCAGAAGCCCATGTTTGCCGATGTCTCTTTCTCTGATGAGGTAGCATTTGGAATCCTTTACAAAAAAGTAAGGCAGATTGCGCGTTTGGCAAGCTGTGCTTTGTCGGCCCTGTATGCTGCAGGGCGCAGCAGTGGTCTCAGTCTGAATTTCAAAGAAGACAAAACAGAGATCCTGCTCTCCATTCGGGGGGCCGGGATCCAAGCAAATCAAACAAAAGCTTTGGATAGAGGGGACGGGTAACATGCTGTTGCCGCTTAAAGATCGGCCGGACCAGTTTTTGTCCACGCTCATAAACATTCAGGCACATATTCCAGTTTAATGGTGGTCCTGCAAGAGAAGTTCAAGCTCGAGTTGCTCATGCAAAGAAAGCATGGGGACCACTGGTGAAATCGTTGTGGGTAAGTCCAAATGTCCATCTGCAGACTAAACATCAGCTTTTTTGAAGTCTTGTGTGTCCGCGCCTGACATACAATGTCCATGTATGGGAAGGGGTGAGAAAGCAGGACGCCAGTTCGTTGCAATGGGCTTTCAAAACCACGATTAAGTCTTTAGTCCGTCTTGAATTTTGGGACACGCCCATGCACCAATTCACGTCGGAAGAGCTCGCAGGGGTTGCAGGGGTTCTGGACCCAATGGGGTAAGCCAGCGTCATGAGGCTCAAGCACTTTCGTCGGGCCCTTGCCCATATGCCAAGCGCCTTTTGGAATTTGGTGAAGCAAGTGCACGGACCACAAAGTTGGATGCAATGGTTGAAGATGTGCAATGATTGAAACTGCATCAGTACAAGATACTCTCACTTGGGAATCCAGTTCATGCGAGAAGTTGTAGCTCCGGTGGTGGTCTTCCAATGTGAGCAATGTCCTAAAAGCTTCGAGTCTAAACGGGTGCCTTACATGCGTTCAGCCGTTGTGCATGGACGCAGACCAAAAGTCAACTTCCTTACCGGTGGGTCATATTGTCCTGCTTACCAAAAGGAAAACCACGTTAGGCCACGGCTGATTGCTCATTTGCAATACTCCCAAAGGTGCGCGTATCTTCTTGAAAGCATTTGCTCGCTGCTCGCCTTTGCGAGAGGAGAAGCGAGCAATTGGACCAAGATCATGAAATTGGCAGAAGGAGCTTGGCCGGATTGTGAGTTGCCTGAGCTGCCACCACCTGACTCTCCCGAGCATTAAGTGTACCAATCCTGCCACGCCGGCATCGCACGTGCACAACCGTGGCATGCTGCTCTTGGCACTAGGATTGGGGATGAACATCCAGCTGAAGGGCCGGGCTATCAAAAAGAACAAATATATATCCAAAAAATTCAATTTGTATCAAAAACAAAATATCTCTCACAAAGAGCTGCGCCTGCCACTGCAAACCGCCGCGTAGATTTGTGGCGCGCGCAGCGCTTTTAGCACCTCCAGTAGCAAATTTCGTGGCAAGAGCGGCAGTTTGTGCACTGGAACTGCAGATTTCGTCGCGGGCGCAGCTTTGAGCACCTTCCAATAGCAGGTTTCGTGGCAGGAGCGGCACTTTGTGCATTGGAAGTGCAGATTTCGTGGCAGGCACAGCACTTCGAGCACCTCCAGTAGCAGGTTTCGTGGCAGGAGCGGCGCTTTAATTGCACGCAGCACTTTGAGCACCTTCAGTTGCAGGGCTCGTGGCAGGCGCAGCGCTTTGTGCACTGGAACTGCAGGTTTCATGGCAGGTGCAGCACTTCGTGAACCTCGAAGTGCAGATTGCGTGAACCTCTGTCTATAAGCGCAGACTTCGTGGCAAGCGCAGCGATTGCGAACCTTGAAGTGCAGATTGCGTGGCGTTTGCAAAATTCTGTGGATCTCAAGACCTGTGAAAAGAGCTCCTGATATCTCTGGATCTGGACATCTTTCTACACCCTCTGCAAGTCTAGACCCCGAGAACTTAGATTTCAACACCTCCCTGGATCTCAAGACTCAAGACCTTTAAACCTCCATGTTTAGATCTGTGGGTTTCTACAGCTCTACTCCAGGCCTTTGGATCTTTGTAGATGTAGACCTGTCTGCATCTCAACCGTGATCTTTCTGAATTTCACGATGGCTCACAAAATCACAAGACCTGTGGATGGCTCACAAAAGGTCTGCCATGTTGGAATGGCACCTTCCTCCTCTAAAGTTTATGCTGACAACAGGTCTGCTCCTGTAAACTTTGCCCTCGCATGGCTCACAAAAGGTCCACTGCTCCTCTAAATTTTGCTCACAAAAGGTCTGCTACGTTAGAATAGCAATTTCTACCCTCGGGTTGCTCACCAAACAAAGGCCTGCTACGTTGGAATGGCAACTTCTTCCTCTAAGTTTTAACCACGCAAGGCTAACAAAAAGTTTGCAACGTTGGAATGGCTCCTTCCTCTTCAAAATTTTGCCCTCAGGTGGCTCACAAAAGGTTTGCTGCCTTGGAATTGCACTTTCTTCGTCTAAATTTTACCGTCAGGTGGCTCCACAAAAAAGGTCTGCTACGTCTGGCGATAAAAGGTCTGCTACGGTGCTTCACAGGATGTATGACCAGATTTCCAAATCACCTTGAACGCGTCTTGCCTCGAAAGTACAGACCCAAGGACCCGAGGACCAGGACGAAGGACGAAAGGAGCAGAGGACCAAAGGAGCAAGGGACCAGAGGACCAAGGGACGAGAGGGACGAAGGGACCAGAAGACCAAGGGACCAGGGGACCAAGGGACAAGGACAAAGGGACCAAAGGACCTAGCGACCAAAAGGAGTAGGACGAATTCTATTTTTGAGACGAATTAATGTTTTTTGATAGGAATCTATTTTCTTTTTTGATAGGTATCCCCAGCTGAAGTGCGGGCACAAGAACCATACGCGTTCAGTCAAGGAGCTGGACATAATGCAGGAGTGAATGGGGTTTTCGAACCAGATTTGATTTCAACGCTGGACGCTAGGCCCTAGGCTTTCACATGTCTCGCTGGTTTTCGTGTATTTACATACTCAGGCTACAGGCGGGAAGGTGATCTCCAAGGACCAGTGGGACTGCATCAGTACCAGCCTTTGTCTTCAGGGTCGCCAGGGCGAAACATGGACGGCAGCCAGGTGGCTGGGAGGAGGTCCGCCTCCACTCAGGAACCGTGAGCACCCTTGAAGCTTGCCATTGGAATCAGTATCGAGTTCATGGTCATGGTGGCCTTCCTTGGAGGCTGCGGATTTGTTGGGCGCCCACAGATAGCGACGTGGCCTGATGCCACCCCATGTCCCAGCATTTGGCGTTTGCAGGCTGTGCAAGAGTTAGCCAACTTGAGGTGCGAATGTGTGTGCGTGGCTTCTATTGACCAGTGTTGCTTCGGAGCTTCGGCTCTTAAGCCGACAACCCTGTTGTTGGTCTGCAGGTTTGAACACTTCAGGAAAGATGCTTTGACACGAGGACGTGGTGGCCAATGCGTGCATGACACTGAAGGGGATCGCCAGGGCTCTTTCCGTACAAGAGCCCAAGTATACCCGGAAGGGTTGAATCGCGCTTTGGCGGACGCCTTCTTTGCTTTCGTGTCGAAGTACCGATTGCAGGGAACTGCGCTGCCGCAAGAGTTGTCAGCCTTTTGCGCTAAGTGCCACGCAGGTGGTTGACACTGAGTATGCGCAGCCACTGCGCAGCCGGATTCACGGTTCGGCTGTGCTTGTCATACATGCCTCGAAACACCGAGGGTTGACAACCCAGTATGCGAGAAAGAAGACAGATTTCATCGCATGTTTGAGGGAACTGGTGACACCCACCACAGTCTCACCTGTTCTCAGCCCTGCCCACCCAGCTGATTACCAGGTCGGCGCTCGGGTGATGTACGGAATGCCATGGCGTATGGGCATCGTAATTGTTTTCTGGTTGCGTCGCATCGGATCAAGCTTGGACTTCGGGACTCGACGCGGAGCTGACCACTTTACAAACAAGCTCCGGTAGAGCGGCCCAGTCAGCTACTTAAGTTTTCTAAGTCAATAGTCACCACCTCACGGCAACCAAGCGTGAGCGATAGCGAAAGCCGGATGAAACAAAACGAGTGAAACGAACTTGTTCTTTTTGTCAAAGACACTTTTCACACAGAAAATTCCCTTTTGAAAGAAAGCGACCATTGAAAGAAAAGAAAGTCTTCTCAATTCAGTTCCTTTCTTCGGATAGCAGCTAGAAAAGCCACCGCGTTTTGCGAACCCTGCTGCTGTTCTCCCGCTTTAAAAGTAAATGTCAGTTGTTTTGTAAGTTCTGGTTTGGGCCGGTTGTCTTTTCCTCGTGCATCCAGAGTATCAACATTCACCAGCGCTCAAAATACTGAAAGCTTCATGAATGCAGCAATTCCATAAACAGTCGTGAAGGTGAAGCGTTCTTTTGTGGTACAAGACCTGCTGCTCGCAAGCCTGATCCCAGCAAAAAGCATGCGATGGACTGATGGACTCAAAAGGAAATGCAAAACTGAGGGCCCAATCGAAAAAGAATTGTAAATATACTATATCTATATACATCATAAACATCCCACTCAGTGCTACTCACTGTTGCTCTTGTTTTTCTCCGCTCTCACTCACCGCTTCCACAGCGTATGTGACAACCCCGCCCTGGGGATATTGCGTTGGTACATTCCTGTCGCACAGGAACCTCCTCCCTGGTTGCCAGGCTGCCACAGCCTCTTCCACAACGCAACCAGGTTCGATCCCAACGCATTTCCCCCAACGCATTTTCAAAGAAATTCTCCCAACGTGCGGGAGCACAGGAAAAACCCTGAGAGCGATGCCAAGCATCCTGAAACCCTTCCCGGCTGATCGCATCAGCCCAGTAGAAGACACTCCCCACTCCCGCAACGCGCGCGGGCCAACTGAATCCAATGTTCCGGGCGGCCCACGCACGCCGCACGCGCGATCCGGTAGACGATGAACATGCCAAGTGGCCACTCCCCGTGAGACTGAGACTGCAAGGAAATGGCACATGACAGAACGGACGTAACCCCCCCCGTTAATGGTTGTTTTTGGAAAGAAATATGATTGAGAGTGCCCCTTGACAGGCTTGCCCAACGTTTGTCTTGAGTGACTTGTCCACCACTAGAAGCGTAAGCGTTCCGGCTTGGACAACAAGTAGAAGCAAGACTGGGAAAAAGACCTGCGATCCCGCAAGTCTAGTATGCCGTCCTCAGCACCGCTGGTGGCATGCCAGAGAATCCATCTTGAGTGACTAAGTCGAGGGACAGCCTCCCCAGCCCTCTTTTTCTTCTTCAGCCATGCATCCCGTTGCCGAAGAGCAAACCAAAAAAGATGCTTTGCCGCTTGGCAAGGACTCATACGATACGTTGCTGCGCTGCCTGCAAAATAGAACCGTTTTGAACAGGGTCACCATCATAACCTGTGTGGCTGATAATGTTGTGAATGGCTTCATTAGTTATGTACAGCCATTGTTGTCTAGGCCGGCCAACTCGATGTTTACCGATCTGGACGGGGTCCCCACTGCCTGCTTGGTATGAGACCTGTCTTAGAGGATCTGAGGCCTGCGCTCTTAAAATATGCCCGGCCGACTTTACTCGCCTCTCATCTAGCTCTTGACAAACAGGTTTAATCTTTTTGGTAGGTTGGTTCGGAAAAGCAACTTCAGAGGCAAGTTCATAGACCCTCGTATTTGTGTTGCGCCTGTCTATAAATGTAGTGGTCAATCTTAGAATTCTTCGTAGTCCCCATAAATGGAAGGCATCCACTTTTTTACGTAGCGACTGGGTCAAATCAAATGTATTGTATGATGGAGACAAAAGTGTTAGAATTACACGAGCGTGTGTCCCACTAGGTGTCAGCATCCCCGCGAGACAACCCGTGGCAGGTGTTATCCAGCGCTACCACTAGAAGCGTAAGCGATCCCGCTTGGACAAGTAGTGTAGGCAAGACTTCGAAAAGGAAAGACAAGCAAAAACTAGATTCCTGCGACCCCGCCAGCCTAGTACGCCGTTCTCAGGTCCAGACATCGTAGAGCGCATTCGGGATGTAGCAGGCAACCTGTGCACAGACCGCACCGCATCTAGCACCAAAAGCTCATTGCGCAGAACCCTTGCCGGATGCTCAATCTGTGGCGGCGGCATCATCAAAGTAAAGGCTCACCAAAGCCGCATTTTGACAAGACTGCTCAAATAGGAAGGCGTCACCCTTGTGTGGCTTGAGAGCACGGGTCAAGGAAGCATTGTGGACTGACCAATCAGTAATGACTCGCTTCAGGCCCATCCTCCATCTATTGTTGAGGAAAGACCAAGTCGCGCTGCGGGGTCGTAGTCCTCAACCCCGCGGGTCGTGCCTGCTTGGGATGTGTGCCCACACATGCCCATCGTCCATACCTCATGGCCGGTATGAACTTGTCTACTTGAAGTAACTTATTTTTACTTCACCTACTTAAAATCTGTTTAAAAGTAATTTATTTTAATATTTAAACTAAGTATTTTTAAGTTACAGTACTTAATTCTTTTTAGTAAATAGAAATAAGAAGAATTAAGTAGACATATGTCGAAGAGGATTGTCACAAAGTCGAAAATGCTGATTTTGGACATACTATCTAGTGACGCATGATTTTATAAAGCTGGTTTCAAGAGCTTTGTTGTTGGAAAAAAGGATTTTGTCTAAAGAAATCAAGTCTTTTTGTGTTACCAACACAACAAATGTCGATGAACATGTAATTTTGAATACACCACTGTGTTTATCTCTATAGAAGCGGGCACACCGCTGTTTATATTGCAAGAGATACCTATAGGTACCATGAACAACCCTATAGTTATATAAAAAACCTCTAGATACCTATAGAGACCTATGGGCAAGACAGGAAGCTTCCAAGAAAAGATGAGAACTGCCAGCGTACCGCGCAAGCATAAGTTAAACCACTTTGCCCCAAAGCGCACACACCGCTGATGAAACCACAAAACTATTTTGAAGCGGTGCAGGCCACTTGGGTCAGAGACTCGAGGAAAACTGCTGTCTGTACACACTCTCCGTCGTCCATCTTGTTTCACAACGCACCCCGCACTAAGGTTCTTCCTGGCAACAAGCAGACACACCGCTCATGAGAAATACAAGCTGTGTCATGTCAGTGGATCCTAACCTGTTAGCCAACCATGTGGTCAGATAAACTTGCCCAAATATCAATGAGTTCCTTATATGCCAACAGGCTGCGCTGCGAAAACTTGACATTTTGCAAACCTTCTGAAAAAGCAAAAAGGTACAAAATCACATGTTGAAACATAGAAGTCAACAACAACACTCAAAAAAAGAAAGAATAAGTAGGTCAAATAGAAATAAGTATAACCTAAATAGAATTCAGATCACCCCATCCTAAGGGGGGGGTCTAAAATGGCTAGCCATTTTAGACGGGGGAAGGGAGGGGAGGGGAGGGGAGGGGAGGGGAGGGGTGAAAGAGTGACTAGGGCGTACACGGTTGAGGTGCAGACCGCTAGTGTCTTTTATGCGCAGAGTCTTATCCTCTTAGCGTCTTGAGCCTTATGGCAGTCAAGCATGGACACACTAGATAGGCCACTGGAGTGGAACCTGCACAAGTAGGCCTCTACATTTCAGCAGGCACAAAATTCATGTCCACTCCTGCCTATTGCGTATGTCGCACACTATTTTTCTACCGTAAGGCTAAAACAGTCCAGCAAGCTCTAGTAAGCTTAAAAGGAAACCACGGTGCCCTGTACTTACCAATTCCAGTGTGTTTCACACTTTAGAAAAGGTAATCTCTAGGTATACTAAATACAGTGAGGGAGCAATAGCTGACTCACCTCAAATACAAAGTCAAAGACAATGTACCTCGGCTGGAGACTGTATCGTTCACCGGCGAAGATACCATGTACCGGCGCTCAATAGCCCTTAAATAGCCAGAGCTTCAAAGAACTTAAATTCAAGGAAAGCGGCTTTCTTACACAGAGACCTGTACTTGAGGCCAGAGGGGGTGAACGAAAGCTAGCCGGGCTTCCGGTGGTCTGCTGCTGGTGCTGCTGCTGCCGCTGCTGCGCTGGGCGCTGCTGCGCTGGGTGCTCTGCAGGCGCCGGGTCGTCTGCTGCTGCTGCTGCTGCTGCTGGCGCTGGGTGGTCTGCTGCGGCTGCTGCTGCCGCGGCGTTGGGTATGCTGCTGCTGCTGCTGCCGCCGCTGGGTGGTCTGCTGCTGCTGCTGGTGCTGCTGCCGCTGCTGCGCTGGGCGCTGCAAATGCTTGGTGTGCTGCAGCTGCTTGGTGGTCCCGCTCACCGCGCGCAGGGGGGAGTCGAACCGCGGGGGGGGGGTGGTCCATAAGATTGATTTAATCAATTATTTGAGGTTTCTGAGGTGCGTCCACCCCGTCACTTAACTTGCTAAAGCAAGAGCAACTCCAGCTAGCTAAGGCTAGCTTTCGTGAAAAGCAGTAAACGACACTCGCGTAACGAAGAACTAAAAATTCAAGACCGCACAAATTGCAATGAATTAAGATGCCTTGCAAAATGCAAGGAGCGTCAACTCTCGGTCCGAGGAATGGTCTTCTCAAAAAGTGGTCTCGGCCGCTTTCATAAACTGCATCAAAAGGACTCTTACTCTCATTGACACCAAAAACAAAAATGAAGGAGACACCGGCAAATGTATGTACAGAACTTGCACTACAATTGCAAACTCATAAAATGACTTAATCATCAACCATGAATGGTTGTCCATTAGAGGTCACTTCAAAAGAGCGGCTGTGGTAGTTATCATCAGTTCTGAAAAACTGTCCATACCTACCTGCAGATAATAACCGTTTAGTAAACTGTATTTATCTGCATGCCAAAGCGTATAAAC
>CAXIVM010000557.1:0-26320 GCA_964035705.1 Porites rus | reverse complement strand
TGCAACAGAAGTTCGCACAATAACCAGGTGTGAAGAGTAGAGAAGCAACTGATCACAAGCTCACCATTGATCTGAATCCAATGTCCACAGCGACATGTCTCGAGCCGTCTCTATGCCGAAATGAAAACACCCGGCTTGGCCGCTCACTGTCACCACAGTTTACCCTCAATCGTCTCGCCTTCCGTCGACCTCTTGCGTCGCCCGTCGGTCCTGGGCACTGCGGGCTTTCAATTGGCTCAAGGATTGGTTGATCGAGCCCAAGAAGAAGCTGAAGGCAATGAGTCCTGGCCGGAAAGGCCGACGAGCGGAACAGGCGCCCTTCTGTGAGTGGGTTGGGTTCCCCCCTAAGTCGGCATTGAGCTATATGGGTTGGTGGGGTTGTTGGTGGTCTGCTGTCCTGAATGGAGGTCCGGTGGATGGAAGTCCTGATCTTTCTTAAATAAGCACCTTTGAAGCCTACTTCGTGACTAGTGACTATAGTGGACTAGTGGAACTTGAGGCCAGCTGAAGTGCATCAAGTATCATGGAACTTATGGATTTGAAACTCCCTTTTAAAGCAACAACTAAACGACCAACTGTTGTTTGATGCTCTTGGCGTTCTTCAAAGACTCTCTGGAAGGACATTCTGGGGTGACACCTCTTGTAGGACACTCTTTTCTTGTTGGTTGCAAACTCTTATAGGGCAACGTTCTGGCACTGTTTCGGTCGATGAGTTCACGTGCATTGGAGACCCAAATCTGCGAGCTGGGGCCTCCAGTGTGCTGGGGCACATCTTGCTGGATCCGGGCCATGGCGTTTGGGGTCATGACACCCTTAAACCCTGATCAAAACATATCAAAACCATCACACTTGAACAGAACGACATGCTCTAAGGGCTATAGGATGTTCGACCAATTAGAAGAGGCCATTGGGCTGAGTTGGGTGGGCAGCTTTTTTTAACGGAAAAAACAAAAACAACACACACACACATCGTCTCTCCGCCCGACGGTCGGTCCAGTCCGCACTGCTCCGCCACCGTCCACGCGGCGGAAGCGACGTCCGCGCCTGTGAGGACGACGCAGACGGTGAAGAGGCGCTCCACACCGTTGCTGGCCGAGACCTACGCGAGGTCTCGGAGCGCGGGCGGCGGAGTGGTGGGCGGAGTGGTGGCGAGGGGAAATGTGCGGGCAAGTGGTGGGCAGTGGTAGTAAACAACCATGAAGAAACTATATATTGGTGACCGGGGAGTGATGTTCGTTCTTCTTGGTGCCCTTTGCATTCTGGACCACTGGCAGCCCACATCAAATCAGATCAGCGTGTGGCGCGTCGTCTCCACCGTGGCTCCCTTCGCACCTCCATGGCCGCCGGGGTGAACTGCGTCAAGGCCCAATGGAGCGAAGTGCTGTACCTCGGGCGGAGCGGGCGGCGGAGACCAGGCCACTCGATTCGATGCGAGAGACGAAGTCTCCGAGTGCTCCCAAAAAATTAAGAAAAACACCAGGGTGAGGAAGCCAACTTCCACAGGTCTAAGAGCATATGCATGAGAGCGCGTATGTGAGCCACTATATACTTGAGAGAGGAGGGGGTGAACGAAAGGTAGCAGGCAATCACAAGCAACCCTGGTAAAAGTCCATGATGGCGTGAACCGGCGCAGGGGGGATTTGATCCAGGGGGGGCCCCCGACGAACAGAATCAACTCTTACAGGACCAAACTCAATGCACAATCCCAACTCCTGATTGTAATACATTTTTGCTAAAGCAAGGAGAACTCAGGTAGCTCAAGCTACCTTTCGTGATGAGAGCACGCACGTACACAGGATGACAGCACAGATGAGAGAGAGAGAGAGGGAGAGAGGGAGCACATTTCAGAAGACACGTATGAGAGCACACGCTTGAGAGCACAAATCCGCCCGCACCGAAGGTGGTGAGGCGTTGTCTCAGCTCGCGTAAGCCACTAGAATTGCTACATAGCCCATCAAGCTTTAGCTTGGGGGTAATGAAAGGCGATGTCGGCTATGCTGCCTGAGTGCAAATGCATTACTGACATCGTGTGTGCTTGCCGCTGTGGCCTTCCCGAAAGATAAATTAGAAAGCATTAATAATGTTAGTTATGCTGCATGAATGGAACTGCATCGTTCAAAGCGTGTGCATGTTTGCCCCCGCAGATGTCCTTATTGTACAACACGCCTAAGATAGGTACCAGCGTAGTCAAAATCATGTCGATATCTAAGACGGAACGTTGGGTAATAGGGGGACGCATCAATCACCAAGTTGCTGTCGTGGGGTGTTTTTTGTCAAAAGACTATGTTTTTTGCTAAAAGACTTCTTCTGACCCTTTGCGATCTTTCCCGGCTCAAAGAGCACACGTATCCGTGCGGGGGTCTTCGCCACGAAGCGGCGTGAATATGAGGGAAAACGCGTGAGAGCAAACATACGAGAGCGTACAAATGTGAGCAAAAACATGAGAGAACACACATATCGGAGCACACCCCTATACACCCCCTATAGGCAGGAGAGCGGCACTAAAAAAACTGTGGCGGGCAGTGTCCATGATATAATCGATATCTTCATGAACTGACCACGCATGGCCGTCATCACGGAACCACCCTGCGCCACGGCAGTCTCGGAACCGGAACCTGAACCTCGTCTTCTTCGATCCAGAACCGGCCCAGGTGCATATACATGAGATCGGTGGGAAGGCCCAGCTCATCTCCTCAGCATCGAGCGAGAGATCGAAGAAGGTGCGAACCGATGCGAGCGATCTCCTCCCAATTGGGAGGGTTCTTTGTTGGCTCTTTGTTGAAGAAATGGAATTTGAGAAAGCCATTTTTGCTCGGACATTTTGGATTCCAAAAAGATGTGGATCAAAAGAAGCCGACTCAGCTACTCATGGAGTGTCCCCCAAAAGAACCACTGCTTAGCTTCGATTGATTCAGGTCACGGTACGGAGTTCCGAAAAAGCACTCAGTATTTACTGCGGGCCAAGTGTCTGGTTCCTGCGTGCACGGTGATCCATGAGGTCTGTCCCGGCAATTCCTGTCCCGTGCGTCCCAAAGCGTACCAGGCACAACCGCAGAAGTGGCACATCAAAGCGATGATGGCCTCAGAGCCGAGCGGCTCGCGTGCAGATTCCGTCAGACCGGTGACTGCGCCGTTCTCTTTGTTTGCCTCACAAAAAATAAGTAAACAACTCCGGACTGGTAATAGGTGAACAAAAATAGTTTTCAGATTTTCCATGGATGTTCTATTGAGTCGGTTCTAACAACTGGGCACTGGACGAGCATGTCGTCCCGAGTGTGGAACTTCAACATGTCACAAAGCATACGACTCGCAGATTGAAAAAAACAACATCAGCTGATATCAGCTGTCATGTTCCGCAGGGAGTTCACATTAGAAATGGTTGGAAGTGAACGAGCAATGACAACACAAATAAAACATTGAAACCTGAAAGCGCCTCGGGAATTGTCCATAAAGTTGCTGCCACAGATTTTTGTAGACTCAAGCTACAAATTTCATCCCTATATATTATAGATAGAAACTTCATGAAACTTCTAGACTGCAAGTCGACTAAATCATCAAAGTCTTTGTCATTGTCTGCTTCTTTGGGGAATCGACCAAGACATGCCGCCGCTGGTGTCGGCCCCAGCCGTCGGCTTGACTTTGACTCGCACGCCTCTTCTCTCGGACCCCATCGCGCTGTCGGCCGTGCTTGACCGGACGCCGAGAGGCCAAGTGCTTCATCATTCCCAGGGTGGTCTCCACATAGACCTCGCGAGAAAGAGAGAGCGCGAGTCGGCGCGAAGGCGAGGCGTTTGGCGCATTCGAAAGAGACGAGAGACAGGTTCGTTCTCGAAAAATAAGAAAGACCTGCAGAGTCTATTGCTGGGATGCGCGAAGCCTGTCCTGTTCTGACCTTCGACCATGTCTCAGCACCCAATTCTGTGAGAAATCAGCTTGCGCACTCTGAAATCAGGGGCAAACCTTTGAAAGTTCTTAATTCTGCCACTCCAAGTGTCGGATGCCCACTCCATGATTTCGAAAGTTTGCAAATGCTCCTTCAGCACGCCGGCGCGACCCACCATCCGCACCAGCCGCAAGAGCCGCAGGTTTCGGAAGAGACGAAACAAGGTGAAGGACACCATGTTGCTGCTTTCCGTGCTGAAGAAGGAGACCATGTCCAACGAGATCAGCGCCACGTCCGGCAAAAACCAGCCGGTGAGGTAGCCTGAGATCAAGATCGAAAGCTCATGTGGGCCGCCAACGAAACAAGGACCACGTGTTTGATGCAAAAGCGCATTCGAAAATAAAGGAATGGTAAACAAACATCTGTTCAACAAATCTGCAGAATCAACCAAAATGCATTGCATTTCTTCCGAACCGGTTTCTCTCGTTTCTTCACACCCTGCGGAACCGGTGCATCTCGCGTTTCTGTTCCACCGCCCCAAGGGACGGCGTGCAATGGGCCGCATGCGCATCTCCACAAAGCCTATCAGTGGGGCACGGCCGTCCAAACAAACGGAATGAGATGGATGGATTTGATCGTTTGAGCTGAAAAAAGAACTTCAAGAACCCTAAACGTTTACGTGTCTTACTCTCCAACATGACACTTGCGGTCTACAGCGGATCGGATTGACACGTCCATTTTGCCTGGCAGGTACAGCACGGTCAGATTTCCACACCCGTTTAAATTGATAATGCTTATTCGGCTTTCAGGTGTGGAAATCTGACCGCAACTTAGGTGTCGACATGTTGCACGTAGGATTCTAAGGGGAAAGGGTTTGTCCCGTTTTTGAAGTCAAGAAGCTTAACTTTCGGCACCCCAGTGTATGTACGTTTACAATCGTTTACATACAAACTCTGCAGACAAACATGTCTATCAATAATCAGACCAAACTACCAGACCAAACGAATCACAATACCACATGTGATGTGCAAATTCCTCCTCGGTGTTACCCGATGGGTCGAGGACACCGGGTCGCGGACACCGGGTCTCCCATCGTTTCGTTCCATCCGGACCTGTCCGGGCATTGATGAAGCCGCGAAAGAAGGAGATGTTCATATCTAAACACCAAACCACAGCGCTCACCAATGCGAAGCCGTAGACGGCTCCCGTCTGTTGGACATCAAAGGCCGTGAGCAAGGGGATCATCACCTCGGTGTTTCGGGTCGAGACGGACGGGATCGAAGATGAGGTCGTTGGGGATGCGCCGCGCGTTTGGGTCAAGTGGAAACGCTATACGCTATACGCTATGGTGCCTCAATACGGTAGCCATAGCACAGTTGACAAGATATCAAAACCTTGCCGTGAGACCCATCCTCTTCATTCCTCTTCTATAGTAGACTGTTGTTACATGGTGTTTCTATTACCAAAACATCGTTGAATCAGACTCTGTACATCCTTCCCTTCATCGGAAAAGGGCCCCATATCCGACGGTCCGATGCCAAGTCGTCTGACGACGTCAGATCGAAGCCGGATTAGAAGATCCTGGTGACATGGCCGGTTTGTTTGTCTAAGAACACAAGTTTGTCTTTAAAAGAATGCATCAAATCTGCTAATTAGATTTAATTAGTGTATGGGTGGACTTGGCTGAAAGGAATGTCGCTCCTGCCTGTATGTGATCCGATGTGGAGATTGTATAGGAACCAGGTGGAGACGTGCGGAAAAAATCGTCGGATGGTTGCAGGCAGGCGGCACTGTCGTGCAACATCATGATCCCACAGATGATATCCCATAGAACGCACAGAAAGCTATCTGGCCTCAACGCACAAATCCGTCATGCTGGAAGTGATGTGAGAACATCCAATACTCATCATCTTCAGAAACTCTGGAGAACTTGATCACAATCTGTTGATCAATCTATCAGCCAAGTTTCAAACCAAAAGACATAAGCAATATAGGTATTAGGATGTATATGAGGTATAGGCGTAATTACAGCACATACAATCGTGCATTGATGCTTGCATCTCCAGAAAACATGTCGATTCTCCTGTACCACAGGTCCCAGCACGCTACCATCGGAGAGTTCTCGCTAGCGGCGTGTGCACCGGTCATGAGAGCGCCGAAACTCACGAACCACATGTTGACTATTGACTATTATATCGCTAGTAGTAACAGGTGCCTTACTAGTAGTAACAAGAAGCTATTTATTTACATTTTAAATTAATAGCTTCTTGTTACTACTAGTAAGGCACCTGTTACTCCTAGCGTGGCACCTTGTTACTACTATTGACTATTATGTTGAATTACCTCACCATCTAAATGGTCAACATACCTCCCTGTGGAGGGATTGATGAATCAAAGAGTCAAAATTACGGTAAACGCGCCCCCCCAATCGTGGCAGGAAGCCCTTCATGCCCTTCCCTCCGTCCCAAGCCCGACGAACGCGTCGTCGCCAAATCGCTCATCGCTCTCGGTCGATGTAAGCGGCAGTCGACACTTCACGCGGCACGACGTACGACTCGCGGCGGTCGACGGTACGCGGCTCGACGGACCGCGCCTCATCACAAAACCCGACAAGCCCCCCTGAAGGCGGCTCTTGAGATCATGTCGACGTGTGAGGCGAGAATAGTTTCGACCTCATTTGGCACATCATCTTCTTAGCCGGAAGACGTGTGAGCGCCCCGGCGAGAAAGCGCGTCGGCGCGTCTACGAAACCGAACACGGAGGAATAACACAACAGCGATGTGCTCAAGAATAGCCCTGATTGCGCTCAAAGAAGCACCACAATGCTCTCAGGCTGTTCATACCGCGGTTCAATCCTATCTGAAATCGTCTGTTTGCTTGTGTCAACTGCTGTCTCAGCTTCCGGCTACTGATGCTGTTCAAGTTCCCTCGATCGGAAGTCTTTTTCCTGGCACCTCAAAACGACGTCTGTCTCGACTCAAACGGCCTTCGACACTGTTTGCCGTCCTTCTCCTGACTCCATGTGTTCCGCTTTGAGCGGCGGTCGTCGTTTGGTGTGTTCCGCTTTCGCCGGTGCTTTCTGTTTCACCTTGTCCGCTGCCAAGGAGCGCAAAGCATCGGATTCCTTGGAGGGGAGAAAAAAACCGAATCGGATGCCACACTGAGTGTGGAAATCTGCCAGGCGCCAACACCATGACTTGGGTAAAATCGCAAAAAAAGACCTTGGCATGGTAAAGAAGCGGTTAATTAAATGGGTATTCATTTGGCATTGGATGCTGGTGCCTATATATCTGCCCAGTCCTAAGCGTACTTCTTCACCCAAAGAAACCCAAAGCCTGATACTTCCTACATCGCGCCCTTGCCTCAGGCAATCATCCGACTGTGAGCAGATGATAGTAGATTTCTCTCAATCACGTTCTTCGGCTAAGTGGCCCTACGGCCCTACCTAGAAATATGCAGCAGACACAAAAAGCACCACCACCTACCACCCACCTACCACCCATTACCACCCTGGGCCCTGGGCCGCTCTTTCGGCCCAAACCGCTCGCCACACACCGAGGCACCGCTCGCCACATGTCGTGCACGTTGGTCTCCGCGAACTCCGCCGGCAACGCTGTGGGACTCGCCAAACCTGGACGCTTCGGGACGCGCGTGTTCACGGCGCGAGGCGGACGGGCAGCGACCAAAGCGGTACAAGCACCGTGGAGTGTTTGGAGAAACCCATGGGATCTGTGGTGCACTGCAGTGCTGAAGAAGTTGGCAAAGATCCCGTTTTCGTCGTTTTCGTCGGCTTGTTTCGGCCATGTTGGCCATCGGCGTCCCAGTGGCCACTTCCAGTGCCATCGGTCAGAGTCTCCGAGACATCACTGACGCGTATTCGTACCTGATTCCGCTGCACGTTGCGGTTCGCGGGTCAAGCTCAACAACAGAAGAAAAGTAGAAATTGCATGAAATTACACTAGACTGTCATACTTCTGTCAACCCACCGACATCATCTTTTGGCAGGGCCGGAATTGCCATGCTGTGTTTGATTTTCCTTGATGCATGCTGTGTTTGGTCTTGCTTTTTGGGAATCATGTTGTATTTTTCATCAAAACAGCAACTCAATTGGGAATCGAGCGAGGACAGATTTGATGCGTCACCGTCAAAAACGGGGCGATGTCCGACGAACGGAACAGGCTGTCCATGCCGGGCTAGGCAAAAATGTCCCACTTTCAAGGTCCAGATGTCCTCCAGCCAAGCGGAGAGACTCTATACCTATTGGTTTCCTAAGAGGTCTTTGGAGAGTCTCAGAATTTAAAAGGTACATACCGACCCCAGACACTGGGGCTGCCAGAAAAGGCTGATCAATGTGGGGTGGTGCCAGGGGGGTATATACAGATATATGGCAGTCCTATGGCAGTCCATGGGTCGCGTCGTACATGACCCATGTGTCACAACGAAGTGTTTGACACACGACTTACAGAACATTTGAGTGACAAAAACTATGATACATCATATAGGTATACCTCTTGCTTCATGTGACTTAATCCGATGCTTCTTATTTAATTACGAGCTTCGGACCCCCCAATTCCCCAAAAAAGAACCGAACCACCTTGAACACCCCCGGTCATCCTCGGTCCAACGCTACGCTTTGGATAGCGAAACCGCCCCCGGTCTCCCGCTGTCAGGCTGCCCGCGGAGCGACGGCTTCGGATCTGGGACCTGGGTGAGTGGCAGGTTGGCAAGGAAGAAAGGGCAGCAAGCGGCAGCGAGCCGAGGTTCTGAGTCTCTCAAGAAAAGAAACTAAGAAGTGGGTGAGCTCAGATGCCCTGAGAGGCTTCAGTCTGACTCTGTGGAAAGCCTTGCGACAGATGCAGAACCAGGTCACTGAATATACTTGCTTCGCTCATTCTCCTCACAAAAAGGGAAGGACGCGAGAGAGGGGAGAGGATGAACAAAATGAACAAAAACATATGGCATGAATCAAAGGTAGTGGAAGACCTTGAACTGTGAAGCATCCTGACCTATCATCAGTAAATGTAGTCTGGAAACCAACCGAACAACTACTATGTGGAGTGACCAATCTGTCTTCTTTCTTGCTGGAATCGGAACTTCCATCAGCATCAGCTTTCTATCTGAAGGAGAACAACACAGCTCCACGCTGCCCCGCCCCCACGCTGCCCGCCGCACACGCCGCACACCCCCGTTCTACGCCCGTTCAGGCCGTTGGACCCGTTGCTTCGCCAAGCTTCATGACGTCCTGGAACTTGCCCGTGAAAATGGAGGCCGACGCCGACGCCTGGTCTTGCCGGAGCCGTCTGTCAATATAGGTTGATCAAAGGTTGCAACTCTTCATAACTCTTGGGATCAACTCCAAACACGGAAGACCAATGAAGACCATCATGTTCCCAAAGACCGTTTCGCTTTTGGAGGAACCAGCCAGCGCCGCGCTCGGAAGCCGGAACCCGGCGCGATAGGTCTGCAGAAAGTACTCTTTTCGAAGAAACAGGATGTTTTCCCCACCTGGAAGTCTCCAAAGTCACCTTTCAGCTTCAAAACGCCTCCACCCGAGACACTCGTCTTCCACACCGGGACCTTCCCCGGTCCGTGGACACGGAGGGAGCGCCTGGACCGCTTCCTCTTCAGCAAAAGGGGTAACCTGTCGGACCATCGGATCTTTGCCTGGAAACGTCGGCGTGAAACGAGCAACGTCGACACTGGACACAATAAATCTCAAGAACCAAATGAGCAGTATACTTGGTTCAACTGGTGATTCCGTTGAAGCGGCCATTATTGTCAACAGCACTAATGGTCTTGGAACCATCCACTCGTCTAGCCGCCCAGATGCTGCGACTGGTGGGGCTGTCGCTTTGTCCGCTCAGCACCTCGTTAACGGTCGGGGCGGGCCCCGCCGTTCCAGAGGAGACGAGGGAAATACATATTACTGTACCCTATAGGGCTGTTTGGGGTGGGTTTAGAGGGTCCAAATACCTTCTAAGGAGGTACTTGGAGCCCTAGGGATATATATATATATATATACCCAGACACGACCTGTTTTGGACTGGAATCTATGCCGCCCCCCTTGACCATTTCTTTTTTTCCATTGCACAAGCCGAAAGAGCAAAGTCTGTGGCCGCAAGGCATATTAATTACGAATTAGGTATGCGCATGATCTGCACCTCCCGCACAGAAGTCAGGGCCTCTCTCGGCCTCCTCGTCAAAGGAACCCTTAAGGTTCTCTGTGACTTGGAGAAACCATTCTGGGATCTGTTGCCCTTCTTCGATCTCCGGCTGGGATCGGTCAAAAATTTCCGCCAACGCGGCGCAAAGTGCAGGAGGATATTCCTTCAAGATGGCAGTTTTAAAACTGTCATCATCACCAACTCCTATAGAGGACATCTTGGGTATCTGTGACACCCTCCCTTTCAACAAAATTTGTTCCGCCTCACTTGAAATGTTGATGAGGAAGAGGTCGGTCGGTTTAGCAGACTGACAGACCTTTAAAGTGGCCTTGCATGACAATGATCTTTCTACAAACTGGGAACCTCAGAAGGAATCTAGCAATCCAGGTCCTCCAGATTGACGGATGTTAGAGGTCACTTTCGATTTCTGCCGGGTGTTCGATGATGACCGAAGCACCTGAACACAGTGCCGTGACAGCCAAACGCCAAGTGATGGCCAAAAGGCAATTGCCAAAACTCACCTGCTTGTGTTCACGGTACGTCAACGAACGCAGGCCACAAGGACGTCCGAGTTCTCGAACAGGTCGAGGAGAGTTCTTCCCCTCAAGCCGGTGTTGTCGTGCCCTTGACCAGGTTTCACACGGCGGACCTGCAAGGAAACCAACCAGTATACCCTGTACCAAGGCTCTCTGGAACAACGAGAAGGTCTCCTCATTGGCCAGGTCGAAAATAATATCAATCGACAGCATAGTAGCTCCTCTGGCCTCAATCATCTCTTGCACATCACCTGGGCGCCGTCGACCTGAAAACAGATGAGCAAAGATCCGTTGATTGAACCTTGGTGTACGGGAACCGCAAAAGGAATCCGGCCAAGCAGAAGTGCCTCTTGAGCAAAAAAGTTCATGACTTCAACCTTCTCCTCAAGCCGGCCACTCAGCTGATATGCTATCAATATACGTGGAAAACACATGGAGGTGCTCCAAGCTTACCCAGTCATTCTCATCTGCCCACACCTGGCTCCATTCACGAAAGGCACGAAACAATTCCACTGGAGTTGGATGGCAGCCTTGCGCAATGCCTCCAATAGCCCCGAAATCGGCATACTACAGGTCTCACAGGCATGGGTCCATTGCTGCCTTAACCTGGTCGCATCCTGATCAACAAATGGATCAATTTCGGGTCCAACAGGATCAACAAGACGTGGTCCCTCACTCTGAAGAAACGGAAGGGACAAGCGTAGCCTCTCTACTATTGACTCCAGCTTCCGCTTCAACAATCCGGCCTCGCTGTTGATAGAAGCTCCGGCAATTGGCTTTGCGATTGACATGATTGATGAGGTTGAGGCGGGTATGGTATTCCTTCAAGCACGATTCACAGCAGGATCCTTGTACAAAATAGCGGGCAAGCGTCAACCGTTGATGCATCTTAAACTGGTGCACAGCCAATGCAGCCGCAGTCTTGAACATTTTCCTGCAAGAAATGCAGAAGAATTCCTGCCATCCCATTCGTTGTAGTCTTGGGGTGATGAGACGATGCTCAGCAAGCTCCCTGTAAATATGCGTATGCCACGCTTCCCATTCGAATATTCTCTCTTGGTCTGCCATGGCTCTTGCCCTTGCTCGAGCAATTGTCCTCTTCCAAGTTTTACTATGTGCACAGTCCTGACAAAATCGATGCCAATCAAAGGGTTCGTCAAGATGCAGATTCAATTCCGGACAAAGCTGTGCCAGCCATGCAAGATCAGCTTTAAGTTGACACCACCAACTCTTCTCGAGCTGTAGCAATCCCCAAAGATGCGGCTGTCCAAGTCGTGCCAGGTACTGTATGTATCGAAGCCTCTCCAATGCAAGCATAGTCTCAAGGTCAGGGAGATGCAGAAGAACACATGTCTTTTTCCATGACCAATCAACGGCTTCTTGTCCAAAGTGTGCGATAGCCAGACGCTTATACAACTTGCACAAGCCGGCTTGAGCTTGATGCTTCTGTCGCTTAGAGACCAGCATCCATGTAGCCGGGTTGTAGAAGATGGCACTGAGCACCAGCGATCGAAAATACTGGACTTTAGTCCGCAAAGGCATCTGTCTATTATGAAACAGCTGTGACTTGAATTTGGTCATTGTCTGGTGAGCTGCACCGTATTTGGCTGCCAAATCACGTCTCATTGCTGTGCCTGTTTGCAGAACAGTACCCAAATGTCGGTAGAACCCTACAAGTCGCAGGCCCCCTGTCACAGCGACACCATCGACCGGCACAGTGTTGTTCCATCCAACTAGCTCCCTTCTTGCCGCCAGCGCACCACTGCCTTGCAATTCAACCAGCACTTCACTTTTACCTGCCAAGAAATTTGGTGACAAGCCAGCGCTGGAAAGTACATTGAAAAGGGAACTTGCCACTTCTGGCAGAAGAACAAGCATCTCCATTGGCTGGTCCGTCCAGAGTGCAACTGCTAAGTCATCAGCCCAAATGGGCATAAGGATCCCAAGCCTGCGCGTCATCTGGTCGGCCTCCAGCTCCGGCTGTCCACTCCAAGTCAGGCCAAGATGTGGATACCTTGTCAAGATCTGAGACTCAGCTTTCTGGAGGATTTTTGCAAATGCAAACGCGAAACACACGTCTGCAAAGCAGTCTCCGGGCCGTGAGCCTCGTCTTGCCCAAGTCAGCGAATCCGCCCCTGGCACTTGAAACCAAGTCGCCATAAGAAATTCTCCAAAAAGTGATTTGAGGAAATCAGATCAAACACTTCCAGCGCAGGCTGCTGTACCGGGTGACTCTGAAACTCTTCACTGGCCTCTTGGGGCAGTCCAAGCTGATGGAACAGCGCATCCAAAGACCGTTGGTCATCGCCGACCGTCACGATGTGGTGTCTGATGAGACGGTAGAAAGCGTTGGCAATGTCTACAAATATGATCGCCATGCTGTATCCTCTTCTCCGACACCAAGACTGAAAAAGAACCAGCGAATGCGAAGCCTGCACAATGGAGTGTCCTTTGACACCACCGATCTGCATAGGTAGACGAACTTCCTCCAGCACAGGCCTCAATTTCTGCCGATAAAGACTGTGAAGCACTTTTCCCAGCATGCTGGACACAAAAAGGGAGCCATGGTTGTTACATTGTGACGGGTCTCCTTTCTTGTGAGCAGGGGCTAGTCGCCCTCCCTTGAAAATAAGTGCTTCTCTCTGGTATGCAGTTTCCTTGAGGAAGAGGGGGTACACGATCTGGGCCATAGTTTCTGGGATGCAATGGCACAGCTCCCCTGGGACCCCATCCAAGAAAAATGCCTTGTCAAGTTTGACAAAAGCAGTTCTCCCTCTTTGTTGCGATTCATTGGCATAGGCTGCAGCCCAGTAGGCCTCCGTCTGCTATGAACTCCTGCTGCTTGCATTAATAGCTTTCACGAATTGCGCATAAGGCAACTGAGTAGCTTTCTGTCCAAGCTGTATCAGCTGCTCGTTGCGATCCAATCGCAGTTGATGCGAGAGGCGTTTGGTCAGCAAGTTTGAATGCTTGCACATTGCTTGACAACGCAAGAGGTTGACTACACAGTCCTTTATCAACGACGTGAAAACTAATGTAGACCCTTGCTTCCACAACGGTCAAAACAATACCTCACAGTCAGCAAGACGGTTTTCAGCTTTTACAGTAGCAAGTTGCCTGCGCAATCCAATCCTTTGAGTTCTGGTGTCCCACGTAGCTTCTGAAACGTAAGCCTTTTTCGGCTTCACCCGTCCCTTCGGGAAGGCTCCACAAAGGATTTCTTCCAGCCACGTAGTGAGTGCAGTAGCGTGGGTCTCAATGTCCTCAGTCCAGTGTACCACCGGGGGTTTTTGAAACAGGGAGCGAAGTCACCCCTGATCGCAACAGCGAAGGGCGTGTCGATCAAAGCTCGCCGGCATCACGCTTCTCCTTGTCGCAAATATATAGCACGCAAATCCTTAAAGCAGCGTGGTCCTCTCCAGCCAGTCCAGTATCGACAGTATCAACACCATATGTCGAAATTGTGGCCTGCTGCCATGCGAGGGGCAAGAAGAAGTAGTCACAGCGAGCGGTCTGTCCATTAGCATTACTTGTCCATGTAGAGGTATCCCCCGTGTGCATCCAGTCATAAGTAGTTGGTAGAAAAGCATCACATTTTTGCAGGAAGGTCAAAAAACATCTGGCTCCCACATTCTCTTGGTCTTCAAGTCCATGGTCACTAACCCATGGCCAAGAAGAAGATGCAAAGTGAGCATTGGCATCGATCCCTCCTACAAATTGCCGTACCTGGCGCATCCATTTGCTGCATTGATGTGTGAGAAGAGTCCAGAAAGCATCAATATCTTCACTGGAATGTCCGCTATGTCATGTGGTGCGTGGCCATTGATCAAAAGGATGTCAGTCCCCTTGAAACATGCCCGTACAAGCAGCATTTCTGGATGAGCAAACAAAACTACAATTTGCGACTTCTCAAAAAACGTCTCTCCAGTCTTGGGGCGGCGCCTCAAAAGCCAGGTCTCGAGCCCTCCTTTACCTGCATGTGCTGCGGAGACGATTCTGTAATGTGTATTGGATATCACCAGGTTTGAACTCTTAGATCTCGTCTCTTGAAAACATGCCACATGCAGCTCATGTGCTTGAACTTGCTCGCGCGTGAAAGCCACCTGCATTTGGCCCTTGTGCGTCTGAAGTGAAGCCACATTGTAGGTGAGGACGGAAAGCTGCAGCTTTTTGTCCACCTCAAGTGGACTGTCATTCATCTTGAGGAGCTTCGGTGGGAGACGACCTTGTACACCCATTTTCCGACAGAGCGGCGGCAAGATGAAAGAACTGTCTTTGCAAACTGGCAGGATGCCTTGTCTGTCCTCCTTTCTGACAAACATCCAGAGCCATTCGATAGGGTCTGGCTCTCCAAATACAAATGGAAGATACTCTGGCCTCTCAACCTCATGAAAGTTGGCTTGCATTTTGCGTGCAACCTTTGCCAGTCCATCCACAAGTTCATTGAAGAAAACTCCAGTATGTGCCTTTACATGTTGCCATTCGATCTGATCCGACTTCACGGCTTGCAAAGTCTGAGACAGGGCGCGCAACAATTTCATCTGGATTTCCCCACGTTCAAATCCCCAGTGTCCACCAGCTGCATTTCCAACCGACGTAGCATCATAGTGGAAAGAAAGCTGCGCCCCCTGGGACTCAGAGAGTGCCCATTCAACTGCTCTGATGAGTGCCGTAGCCTCTCCAGCCCTTGCCCCCGATTGCTCACTACCCGTCCATCCAGGCTCCAATGGGTCTGTAGCGACCACTCCAGCATCAATGGCCACCAGCCGCCAGGTCTCTTGTATCTGAGTCACAACTGCAAAAGCCCATGACGCAAGAGTATCCTGTTCGCTGTCAGCAGAACCATCCGTATAGATACACAGGTGATCAAAAGGCTCTTGACGGTGCCACTTCATGTCCATGAGCTGGGCCCTGCAAGGCTCCGACAGGGCATATAAAACCTTTGTCCACGGAATGTGTGGGGCCGGCTTGTGGCTGAAGAGTGATTTGATGAGCATATCGAAATCAGGGCATTGAACAACACTTGCAGTGGGTTGTCCCTCATGTATCCTCTGCGGCAGATGTCTGGAAAGCTCCAATACTTTCGCTTGCAGAGGGGTACATAGGGAAGGGAGACTCTCAGCCAAATATAGGACTTTTGTTCGAAAATCAACGACCACCACATCGTCCATGAGTTGCATGTCCTTCGACTCCCATTTGACCTTAGCTCCAGTCGGATTTCCTGGCGGCGGCAATCCTTGAACCGGTGACAGGACAAAGTACAGACTTGTCATGACAGAGTCTTCACGGGACCAATCTTCCTCCTTGTTCCAGCCACCACTGGTCTCCTGGAGGCGGAGAAAATATTGGAATCCATACCAGGGCCGTCGAATGCAAAAGACATCCCGTCCAATCCAGTACAGTTCGCCAGTCTCTTCGTGATGATTGCACGTCATAAGACGGAAACCACCTCGAGTCGCACCCCAAGTAGTTTCTTCCAGTGCCGCATTGCTGACAAAATCCAGAAGTGTTGCAGTGTTAACACTTCCAGAGCATTGTTGCTGAGACTGCCGTCTCCAAGCACGAACCTGCAACAGTGCTGTGTGCTCAGCTTCTGGATGCATTGCTGGAAGCTGACGCACAGGCTCTAGGGTATGCGCAGCTCTGTCCATGTAGTCGAGGCATGTGGCAACAAGAGTTCAAGGCTACTACAAAGTCGAAGTTGCAGCACACTACCAGGTCGGAGGGGCACATTGTGGTACCGGTGGACTCTCCTTCCATCCAAGAAAGCCTCATAAGGCCGATCAATGCGAGTCTGCTGTTCAACCCAGTTGAGCATACCTGCTACCCGCTCAAACCTGAATGCCAGATAGACAAAATGCTCAATTCTTCCTGTTCGTCGAATCTGGATGACAATCGGAATCTGGCCCGAAATGAGCTCCTGGATAACCAGCACTGACGGAGTATTCTGATATACCTCCTCCTGCAATGGAAAAGCTCGGCTATACTCCCAATGGAACCAATCCGCCAGCACACACACACACACCGGCCGCGAGCTGGTCAACAGCCAGTTGGGGCAGACCCCACTTGTTCTCAGATCTCCTTCCACATGGTAGCCCAGGATGTGCACAAACACAGTATCAGGCTGGACACGTCAAGGAAAGTTACGGTCATATTCAGCCAGGCATCTGCGCACATTACCCCAGGTCTGCAACCAGTCAAAATCCAGGTTTCGAGACGGACCATGCAACGGTGGTCCATCACTATGGGCCGAAACAATCATCGTCCTTGTACTGAGAGTATACGGGGCCGCGTCCTCATCTCTCTCAGTCTCTTCTACGGACTCACGAAAAAGCGATTGTCGTCGTAATTGTCTCAACCTATCATGGTCACTTTGGCAGCCGAGCTCGATGACCTGAATGTACCTTCCAACACTTGCCAAGCCACTAGGGTGGGCAGTTCTTGCTGCTGGTAAGAGACTTCACATCTGAAAACAAGGGAATGGCAGAAATGATATAAAGTCGCAACAGCATCTCCGTCGTAATTCGAGCTGGCAATAGATAACCTTTGAGCAAGCTTGACTGATCAGTCTCCCCGGAGCTTTCTACCGAGACCTCCGTCTGCAGGAGCATGACTGATGAAATCAGTTCCGGTTCTTGGGCAGGGGCAGTCATTTCATCCATCGCCGAGACACATTCTGGTCCTCTTGTATAACTGATAAGGAAACTTGTCCCATGTGGCTCCGCAACATGGTCATAATAACCCCATACCTCGTGAACTCCTTGACGGGAACGTACCAAGTAACAGGGTCGTCGAAGACATCTGTCACCATAACCAGTACGAGCAATCACATCTCGGCCCAACTCCCTTCCTGTAAAGAGCCAAGCCTGCTTTTGTGGAATGGCATCAAAACTGTGCTCCACCATGTAGGCTCTGTATCCCAGGCGCAGCTGATCTCGAGTAGCTCCTAAAAGGTTAGGCACAGCTCTGTCTCGATGAACAAAGTCATTGGCAGCCTCCAATGTCAATCCAATATCATCGTGACATCCCTCATCTCTGCTTCTCTGCCAGATTCCACCAACAAGAGGTCGGCTGTCAGCCAGAATCATATACGGGACCCAAACCGGTTCATGGAGATACTTCACGATCCAGACATGTACCGCTCGCACTGGTCTTCCTGTCCCTCTTTGCGTCAAATATTTCCACAAAGGATCATCAGACAACAGAGTTGGATGAGGAGGTCCCTCAACAAAGACCAGGTCAGGGTCGAAATTTCCAAATAACTCCGGCCTGTTGAGATGTGGGACTTCGAAGCGATCCTGTGCCTGTATACCCTGTGGAGTTGCAGTGTTTTCTCCAAGTCCTTGTGGCGCTACAGGCATGAAGAGAGTAATATCCAAACTTTGCTCCGAAAAGTCGCTCAGATCAGTATCCATGAAGACAATGTTGGCCTCCTCTTCATTGGCCGTACCCAGGGCGTCATCGGTCTCTCCGTCGTCACTTGGGCGCAACTCATCAGCCTCTGTATTAGGAGGCGGCCGCTCCATTTCTCCATCTGATCCACATGTTGTACTTTCCTCACTTCCTTGTGACTGCCAAGCAAACAGCTTGACAAATGATCCAGGCCATATATCCAGGTTATGGTAGAGCTCCCTTCTCTGTTGACGAAACAGGACATAACACGTATAGACAGTATGGCAGTCAATGTCAGGGGGTGCTTGTTCGAAAAGCCCAGAAACACTGATTGGCGGAAAAGCACCATCTACCAGCACAGCAAATATAGGTTATGTCTGAGATCCACACTTGCCTGGCACAGTACTGGGATTTCGTCCTGATAACCTCCTTGCACTACAATGGCATGTGGCCGTGGCAAAACCAGCAGGACCGGCGGTGGATCTAGGAACACTAACTCCGTCCTTGGATCCACTCGTTGAGGCTCTTCACAATCAATGACATCTTGGCCCTGATTATCATAATCACAGACATTGATGTGCCTCTGAATACGTTGGTCCACAGACGTGTGTATCCAGAACGAAAAGGACGGAATGCTTCCAAACCACTGCCAGACAAACTGCTGCAGTCGCATCCGAAGAGGCTGAACTGTCAGAGATTTCTGCATGAGGGCCACTTGTTCTTCTTGATCGTTAGAGACACCATCACGGTCTCTATGCACCGCTTGTCGAGGTTCCAAGCCATGTACATAGGGATTACGGGGAACCGCCTCCATCAAGTGGTCTGCCACCGATCTTGCATATCTCTCTTCAACTTTGATGCTTTCACATTGGTCTATTTTGACATTACTGGGCTTAAAGTCCAGTTCAACTTGAGAAGCAACAGGTAGCAAGACCATCTCAGTATCTGTGAAGATTTTCCCACAATCCCCGTGTCTGTATTGGACTTGGCACAATGTCCAAAGCCCACAGAAAGCCATCTGGCCAAGTTGGTGGAATAGCATCAGTGGAGTACACGGGATTCCACACCGGACTGCTTGTAAGCCTGCTGCTCGATCAAAAGACAAGGCAACCACCAGGACTAATCCACTGCTCAGAAAATAGTCACCCGGAAGGAATACCATTCGAACAACAGTTTCGTGCTCACTTTCATGCTGTGGCAATCCTTGAGGCAGAATCGTAAATCCAGCAGAATGCAACAATCCCGCTCCTCTCAGCAAGTGTCCCAATTGGTGAGACCAACTCTCAGGGGGTTGGAGCCCCCATGCAAACGCTCTTCCAAACTCTTGCTCATTGCTGGTGAAGAACCAGCCTTGTAGTGCAAGTCTGTCCCCTCGGAATCCCTGCCTGTGGAAATGGGCCTCTAACAATATCTTCTCGTCGCCAGATCCATGCAGTTGCAACAAGCTCAGGGTTAAATACCAGCGGAGGCTCCCAAAAGGAGCGTAGCCAGCATGCCCGCAAGAAACCTTGAATCGAGGCCCTTCCTCGTCCCTGCTCCAATCCAATTCGTCCATTCGGAGTTGCAGTGTTATCTCCGCTTGCTTGCATCAAAGAAACACTGTCCTCTTCTTCATACTCAGATTTGGCAGGGACCTGCACCAGGGCCTGTTGATGATAACAAGTCTCTTCCGTGTTGACATCTTCGAAAATCAGTTCAAAAGTAGAGCCATGTGGCTGGGGGATCTTCTGCAGATATTCCCAACGGGATTGCACTCCATCCTGGACCTGTGTCAACACGCACCTAGATCTCGTGTTGATACAGACTTCTCCCAAGCCAGCTTTCAGAACCAAATCTCGAAGAATTTCACCCGTTTGATAAACCACAGCCATCCGCTTAGGAAGTGTGGGAAACAGAACGTCAACCAGAAAAATCCTCTCCCCGTTGATCCGTTGCGCATTTGTCAAGAGAATGAGGTCAACAGGGAGGACTCGTAGAGTCAACGGAGCAGGCTGTGGAATGGCCAATGTCACAAACAAAGGTTGTTTCTCTTCAAAATCCTGCCATAGTCGTAATAGTGAAACAAGATAGGACCTGTCATTCTGCATCACACCAACCCTGGCCATGAGAGACACTTGGTGTTGGATACCCCAAGTGTAGACAGTGAAGAATGGTCGTGATCCAATATCTATATTTGCCATCAAGTAAGTGTGCAGCAAATCTGGTCCCTGGCTGTTGCGGTTATCAATTTGCAATATGGGAGGATAAACCACATCAGTGTTGTGTGCCGCATATAGCATGTCCCTCAACTCGTGGTTGATCAACTCTTCCATGTCAAATGCGAGTTGCCAAGGTAATTGCATCATCATGTTGATGTCTTCGAGCAGTTCCGAATTTCTCGCAAGAGTTGCAGTGTTATCTCTTGGCAAAGTCAGGAGTTGCAGTGTTCTCTCCTGCTGTGAAGATCTATGGATTGCTGTACCTCGATAACTGCTCAATTGGATATTCAAAAGGGAGGATTCATCATCTTGTTGACTGCCCAATCTGGAGGGAGTTGCCGAAGACAAGGCCTCATTTTCAACCTCCTCTCCTTCACCTCGGCGAAAGGCTTCACTCCCATCTGGCCAGTCACCGTCGTCACTTCTATCCTCTTCAGCTGTAGCATGTCCATCAGTAGAGTCACAAGTCGAACCCCAAGTGTAAACACGAAGTCCTTGGGGATCATCGACGTGAACCTCACAGTCAGCATACCAGACACACTGGTTCATGGGAATGGCTTGCGGAAAGAGGTCATTGACCATCGGGAAAACAGCATGGGAAAGAGTGAATACAACGGTTCCTCTGAATCTTCGTTGGTCAGACACATAGTCAATCATCGTTGGCAGCGGATGCTCACCGTCAAAGGTCGTCAAAGGTCGACCCAGATGTGTTCGAGGTGGCGGCCTGACAGGAAAACCAAAGGCCATCCTCTGACCAAAGAGATGTCCCCATTCTCCTCGACAGAAAGCCCCCTAAAACTTGCTGATTGTAGATCAAATATCGTGCCCGCAATTCTATCTGTCCAATTCGATCTGCGGCATGAGCCCAGACGCCAATTCTTGTAGGCTGGAGATGATTGACAACTGATCTGATATACTGTGAGACCAGATCGGACAAAGGTGGCGGAACTTTCATCAGGGAATAGTGATCTTGTTCTTCAATAGGTCTTGGCGCGATGACAGCTTCATGCAATGCTCCATGTCGAAGTTGCATGTGGTCTCCCTGCGTCTTTCCTTGAGCAAGTACCGGTTGAACACACTGGGACCGCAACAAGCTCACTGATTGTCGACCACTTACCGTAGCAGTAGCAAAGTGATCAAACTCGGAATTGCTTTGGTCATTCTGGATCTCAAGTCTAACAAAATTTGCTGATATTTGTTTTCTCTCTTGGTATAAGTGGTAAACGAGGAAATGCAGCACATCGAAACTAAAGTGTCGATCATGCGGCTGTGGCCGAATGGCAGTGTAGCCACAGGGCCTTGTCTCACATTCATGCCATGCATTGGAGAGGACCTCAAGGATATTCCCAGACTCGTCCGGAGACAGAGGCACCTGTTTCCACCTTCTACTACAAGCAGGCAGGACAAAAGTGTGATCTTAACACTGCAAAAGGGGAAATCATCTAAGTACGGCCTTCTCTGCAGACGATGAGAAAAAGGCATAGTCCCGGTTCGTTGCACCAAGCAGACGTCATCATCATTTGGGAAATCACCATTGGCAGGGTAATCACTGCTTGCGAGTAGATCGCCCTCAAAATATGGTTGCGCAAGTTGATCAAAACTGTCAAAACTGTCAGCCTCGCCAAAGGTATGATATCCAATGCGGGCGCAGGAATCCGGAGGGTGCTTCATTCGGTAGAGGTCACCCATGAGGCGACCAGCATATGTCATCTGACCACCTCCACAAAACCGAAGCATCCGATCCGTCTCCTGGAAGCCTTCGATCTTGCTGGTTGTTGCAATAGTCGAAACCCCAAGTATGTCCACAAGGCTGAGAGACATCTTGGTTCCTGGAAGGGCCTGCCTGAACATCACAGATCTAGCTTGACATTCCTGAGCAAGCGCAATCCCCCCGTCGAGGACAACTTTCAAAAGCATAAAAACAGCTTTCCAATTGTATCCCCTACCTTTTGCTCTTTTCTGACACATACGTCTTTCAGCTGTCCTGGCACATTTCTTGGGCCAACGTGGCCGGGCCTCAAGTCGAAGCCTCATGTACCATCCGGTCAGAGTGAAGCATCCCAGAGCAAAAGTCGCATACCAAAGACCTAGTAGGATATGCACACCACTGACAGTCTCGGTAGGCTCGTCATTTGCCAGCTCCAAAGTGAAAAGATTGAAGGCTCCAGCGCAACAAGCAAAACCAAAAGCTTGAGTCCACAGGGGCCTTGGAGAGCATGGATAAAGTCGCTGCCTAGAAGAGCGCGAATTGATAAAGATCTGTTGCAGAGCTTTCAAAGCGAGGACAAGGCAAATCACCCAAGGCACAATGATGATCTGCACCAAGCACAAAATGCGATGACTTTGTGGAAAATACATTCGTAACTGCTCACCAGAATCGAACATCAAGTCATGCATAGCTCGAAAGTTGCAAAAAGCTTCATGACCCCACAGGATTTCAAACTGCTGGGGGCTTTCTAAGGATTGGTGGGAAACGTAATGGACACCCCATCCATTACTTTCCCAGAGAAACATAGACTGCTTCTGTCCAAGGATCAACGGTCCCAAAGGAGTTTGATCAATCGCAGTCTGCTCAGTCACCTATAGGCGGGGGAAAGGGCCTTTGAGCCACCCCCCGATTCACACGCCAGCTTCTTCATGAATCCAACCCATTCAAAGGTGTTGAATTCCTCTCTGGCGTCTTGATGTGTGTCTTGCGCACGGCATTGGTCTTTCTGTCCTTGATTGACTTCACACCAAAAGGGCCCATCGCATCCCTCCCAATGGTAGGAAGGCACTGATGGAAGAACTCTTTTCCATCTTCCACGCCAGCACTCCCCTGATGCAGCACTTGTTGCTGGGTCTCGAACTCCGCAACAACATGCTGATCAAATCCAGAACCTCCCCTCTGCTCAAGAAGTCTTCGGTGTTGGCATTCCTGGTCTTGAGAAACTGGTTCTGGCACTCCTCCGGGATCTGGCTCAATAGCTCCTTGATCTCTGAATCCCCAATAAGTGCATCCCGGTGAGAAACCACTGGCACAAGGGTTCCCACATCTGCACTCCTTTTGGTCGGCGAGCGAGAGCGATCTCGAACGCCTGAATCCTCCTCCTTGACCTTGCCAGCAGGCAGATCCACTTTCTTCGCATGAACCCTTTGTTGGGGTGAGAATTCTTTGGCCGGAAGCCCTGGTGGGACCATAGCACCCTGCATACAACCGATGAGGGCTTGCATCTGTTGTTGCATCGCTTCGACCATCTTGGCATTCTTCTGCTCGAGCTCTGCCGTGTATCTGCCGTGTACACAATCATTTGACTCATACCTTCCTTGAGGTCGCCGATCTCTTTGTGGAGATAGCGGACCGCATTCGACTCCTCCTCGCTGTCGTCGACCTCGATGGGGTCTATGCCATCCCTTTGTCTCTCGAGAGACTTGACCTCCTCCTGCAGCTCGGCAATCTCTGTCGTATACCTCTTCTCCTCTTTCTTGAATCCAGCTGTCATCGTATGATGCCAATTGTTGTACTTGGCTTCCTTCTTCTCGAGCGCTTCTTTGACCTTCGCCAACTTGTTGAGCTGCTTCCGTTCTTCGTTGAGCTCCTTTTGGCGCTGTTTCAGGTTCTGACGAGGATCTTCCTTCAGCAAATCCTTGACGTGGTCTGGTAGCTTCTCCTTTGCCTCTGCATTGGGCGTGATCTGCTCCACCACGAATTTCATAGCTTCCCGCAACTTTTGATTCTCCTGCTGTAAAGCTACCTCGCCAGAAGCACCCGATGAAGCACCCCCAGACGATGAATCTGGCAAGTCGACTTCGATGGCCTTTCCGTCGTAGCCGAGGAAGTATATGGTTTGTTTTCCTTGGCTTTGTCCCCTCTCTTCTTGTAGTTCCCGACGGGATAATCCCACTGCTGCCAGATCTGCCTCCCCTGCGGCTTCGATCTTCATGACATTCCGCGCGGACCCAAACTCAGAACTCGGTAGTGTGGCTGCGAGTGGTGTAGTTCCAGCCGTTGTGTAGCTTTCAGAACACCGATAATCACCCGATTCGGTAGCCAGCTTTTGTCTTTGTGTCTTTTGACCAGTCGACGGTCCTTGGACCTTCTTGACCGCAATTTGCGGCGCCAGTTCGGGCTCGGTGGAACCCTACGCAGCAGCGCTATGGCAACGGCACAGCGACGGGTCGACCGATTTCGGTCTGGGGCGCCGAATAGCTCCGATCACAGATCGGCAATTTCGAGCCCTGCCCCCCTTGACCCCCCAAATCAACATAACCAACACCCCAACTGATCCGTAAATATACCATGCATACATGGAGTGTCTGTGGAAGTGTAAGGCAAGGCTAGCCATGCATTTGCTCAAGCATATGAACACTAACAGTATTACTATAAAATTACTGCGTTTGGCGCATTCGCCAACTGTTGCCAGTCCTGTCGCCAACGTGCATCCAGGTAGCCATAGTGAGGGGCTGAAACATCTCCGCCATGCCCTGGCCATTCAGGTTATGGCCATTCAGGTCGACCTGACCATTCAACTCCACCTCTTCGTCTTTCCAAAGGTCTGCATGCCACGGAGAGGAATTGCCTCAGGTCCGGACGTCAGCAGATACGCAACCGAACGAAAGCGCCAAAACAGTACAAGCATCGTGAATTCATGAACCAACACACCAAATGAACTTCCAAGGGGCTCTGAGCTTCCGCCATCTTCCCGAGAGTCCTTTCCAGTTGAAGTAATGGTTGTAAAGCAGTTCTCACCTGTTGGTGAGTTGCCTGAAGAAAAGCCAAGCCATCCATGGCTCTCGCGGCCCCTGGCCACTGGGAAATGCTTACTCTCCAGGCGACGTTCTTCGGATTTCACTCCGCGACAGCGGGACTCTTCGTCCAGGCCGCGAGCGGCTCTTCGACCGTGTTCCGGAGGAGCTCCTCGGAGCTCCGCGCCGCTCGAGCCAAGACTCGGTACACCGGGAGCCTCCGCTTTGGTGAACATGAGATGCATGAAAACCAAGCCTGCGAAAGATAGAAAAACCATGATCTTTGTATAGTATATGCAACTAGACAGGTGCAATGTCTTCGTTCTAACCGTATGTATATATGGAAACTGAACGCTTGTACAATCTTGTACAATTTAACCTATTTATAATGATTTGGCATCGGGCCATCGTCGGAAATCAATTCACTTCTGGAAGACAAGCAGGGAAACAAGTGGCATACACGTGTAAAAATCATCTGGCCAAAAGTATCTGAGCAGGGAGACAAGCAAACAGACAAGTGGAGACAAATGTAAAAGCATCCGGCCAAGTGTATTCAGAGTAGGTCGAGACAAATGGAAGACAACTGGAGACAAGTGTAACAAGAAGGGAGACAAGCAGGTAGACAAGCAGAAAGACGGGCAGGCAAACAAGCAGGGAGATAAATATGACAATAGGGCACGAGCCTTTCCATGAATGACGGGGGTATCCCAAAAATATGTTATTGGTTGGTCTTTGGTCGAAGACCGAATGCTTGGGAGCATGATGCTTCACAGTCCAGCAAACCTGCAACAGCCCCGAAAAACACGTGTTCGGCCAATCGTTGCCCCGATGGCGTGGCTTGTTGGTTTGGAATCCTGAGCATACTGGTGATGATCCATTTCACCAGGGAGCATTTCAGGATGCCTACGGGCGCCAGCCAACGGGGCGATGTTTGTTGATCAAGAAAACTCAGAGCTGGCACCTGAAAATCCTTGGTATGTTCCTTCCTTCACCAACCAGCCATGGCTTGCAGTTAATTACAGCTGTTAGTTTTGTGGTCTTGACGAGGTTTCCCACCTTCCCGACAGCACGCCCAGTTTCTACGGGCGGAGCGAGCGTCGGACTTGAGCCATCATCGATGGCAGAAAGAGCTCTGGTCAAAAGCTAACATGGAATCATGGTGTCCAGTGGTGATTCACAACAGTTCCCCCAAATATCGTTGACCAGAGCAGCTAGGAAAAACGACGTCAGATCCCTATGCTGCTCCTCATACTCTGTGATGAGGCGCTTGGATGATGCCGCATGGCTCCGCCGTTTGTAGGCAGGATCATCTCGGCGGTGCCGCAGCTCAGTGGAGACATCTACCAAGCTAAGCCAGCCCGACTTCACAAACTGGTTCAAGGCGTCATTCGCTCGGCTGGGGTCCAGCTTGGTCATGCAGTC
>CAXIVM010000556.1:0-26365 GCA_964035705.1 Porites rus | reverse complement strand
TGAACCTTCCCTCGGCTGATACGTCACTCAACGTCACAATACGGCGCCAGTCGCCCAGTCCCGCTCTGTTCAGTGCAAAAAAACATGGCCGACGCATCGTGCCAACCTGTTAAGACTGAATTTTGCTGATTTTTCGCCTGCTCAAGACGCCAGGACGGAGTAAACGAGCGCTGCAGGGCAAGGTGAGCTTCCGAAAAGCTTGTTTTCTAACGTTTTTTGCATCATTCCCACACTTTTGCGACGTTTTTAGTTGAAATTAGGCAAGGGTTGAAATTTCCACCGAAAACCCTTGAAGGGTTGGTTGGTGTTTTATCAAAACCACCCTTCTGTACCAACCCTAACATCAACCCTAGCGAAAAAGCCACGTTAGCTCAAGACCCTTGTATAATTTTGCATTTTCTGACCGGGTCGCACGTATTTAGCATCGTTACTGCAGTGATTTCCTCGTATTTATTATTTTTTGCAAGGTCACGCTCGAGTCCAAACCCTAACCCTAACATCAACCCTGGCGAAAAAGCCACGTTAGCTCAAAACCCTTGTATAATTTTGAATTTTCTGACCGGGTCGCACGTATTTAGCATCGTTACTGCAGTGATTTCCTCGTATTTTTGCAATGTCACGCTGATCTCGCGCCCCGAGAGCCCAACGTCATCAAAAATAGCAAAAAATGACAAAAACGTGGAAAAATGGACAAATCCCGCGAAATCCCATCCCTAAACCCGTATCCCGCATCCCGTCCCGAAAGACAATGATGATCCCGTGACCCTAACCCGCGTCCCCTAACCCTAACCCGCATCGCGCGCCCAAAATCCCCAAAACAGCAAAGTTAAGGCTCATCCCGCAACCCTAACCCGTATCCCGCGACCCTGACCCGCGACCAAGCCGCGGCTAACCCGCGGTCATAGGGTTAGCTTCGAGTCAAGTTTGCTTGCGGTTAGGGTCAAGGGTTAGTTGGGAAAACTACTTCTGTGACAGCCTTTTGGCCGTCGATCCCATGTATCCGGCCCAGAGTCCAGTCCGGTTCCGGAACGGCCAAAAAAAAAAAAAAACATGGCGGCCGCTACACTTTGCCCGGTTTTTCCCTGTCAGCGCCCTTCGCTCTAAGTAAAGCACTGTCCCACTTGACTTCTACAATCCTTTCATCGTCGCAAACGCTACAACAACCCTCTAAGTCAACAGAAGATCGCGCGTGCCTGCACTTCTAGTTTTCCCAAGATCGATGGTCACTTTGTTGGCCAGCTCGCTCAAATTAAATCGACGCTTTCCTGGGCCAAGCGAGTCCCAAAAATCGGGTCAAACGAGGCTTTCTCCTTCCTGTCCTACTTGCCTCGGGCCTGCTGTCACGCAGCGGCTGACGGCAAGCCCCGAAATACGGCCTTTTGTCACCTCATGAATTATTCATGAGCCACCCAATATTTTTCGACAGGGAAACCCCGGCCCCCCAAAAGCAAGAAAATATTATAAGTCTAAAAGCAGGTCGCTTCTCGGCAACTACGTCAAGCCGGCAGGCAAGGGCAGGCCGCAAAACTCACGCTGACATAGTTCTCGACAAGAAACCTGCCTTAGACTTGCCGCCTGGATCGATCTGAACTTGATGCACAACCTTCACTACGAGCGCCCAAACAGCGCTGTTGTGCTTTACAAGGCTCAGAACATCCCTCAGTTCTTCGAGGGATGCTGTTGACTTGCGGGTTTCCGGACTTAATGATGTCCTTCCACCACCAGGCGGCGCAAACTTTGCTCCAAACACGGCCAATATTTTATTTACAATCCCGCAATCCCGCCATATTCTTGAACCTTCCCTCGGCTGATACGTCACTCAACGTCACAATACGGCGCCAGTCGCCCAGTCCCGCTCTGTTCAGTGCAAAAAAACATGGCCGACGCATCGTGCCAACCTGTTAAGACTGAATTTTGCTGATTTTTCGCCTGCTCAAGACGCCAGGACGGAGTAAACGAGCGCTGCAGGGCAAGGTGAGCTTCCGAAAAGCTTGTTTTCTAACGTTTTTTGCATCATTCCCACACTTTTGCGACGTTTTTAGTTGAAATTAGGCAAGGGTTGAAATTTCCACCGAAAACCCTTGAAGGGTTGGTTGGTGTTTTATCAAAACCACCCTTCTGTACCAACCCTAACATCAACCCTAGCGAAAAAGCCACGTTAGCTCAAGACCCTTGTATAATTTTGCATTTTCTGACCGGGTCGCACGTATTTAGCATCGTTACTGCAGTGATTTCCTCGTATTTATTATTTTTTGCAAGGTCACGCTCGAGTCCAAACCCTAACCCTAACATCAACCCTGGCGAAAAAGCCACGTTAGCTCAAAACCCTTGTATAATTTTGAATTTTCTGACCGGGTCGCACGTATTTAGCATCGTTACTGCAGTGATTTCCTCGTATTTTTGCAATGTCACGCTGATCTCGCGCCCCGAGAGCCCAACGTCATCAAAAATAGCAAAAAATGACAAAAACGTGGAAAAATGGACAAATCCCGCGAAATCCCATCCCTAAACCCGTATCCCGCATCCCGTCCCGAAAGACAATGATGATCCCGTGACCCTAACCCGCGTCCCCTAACCCTAACCCGCATCGCGCGCCCAAAATCCCCAAAACAGCAAAGTTAAGGCTCATCCCGCAACCCTAACCCGTATCCCGCGACCCTGACCCGCGACCAAGCCGCGGCTAACCCGCGGTCATAGGGTTAGCTTCGAGTCAAGTTTGCTTGCGGTTAGGGTCAAGGGTTAGTTGGGAAAACTACTTCTGTGACAGCCTTTTGGCCGTCGATCCCATGTATCCGGCCCAGAGTCCAGTCCGGTTCCGGAACGGCCAAAAAAAAAAAAAAACATGGCGGCCGCTACACTTTGCCCGGTTTTTCCCTGTCAGCGCCCTTCGCTCTAAGTAAAGCACTGTCCCACTTGACTTCTACAATCCTTTCATCGTCGCAAACGCTACAACAACCCTCTAAGTCAACAGAAGATCGCGCGTGCCTGCACTTCTAGTTTTCCCAAGATCGATGGTCACTTTGTTGGCCAGCTCGCTCAAATTAAATCGACGCTTTCCTGGGCCAAGCGAGTCCCAAAAATCGGGTCAAACGAGGCTTTCTCCTTCCTGTCCTACTTGCCTCGGGCCTGCTGTCACGCAGCGGCTGACGGCAAGCCCCGAAATACGGCCTTTTGTCACCTCATGAATTATTCATGAGCCACCCAATATTTTTCGACAGGGAAACCCCGGCCCCCCAAAAGCAAGAAAATATTATAAGTCTAAAAGCAGGTCGCTTCTCGGCAACTACGTCAAGCCGGCAGGCAAGGGCAGGCCGCAAAACTCACGCTGACATAGTTCTCGACAAGAAACCTGCCTTAGACTTGCCGCCTGGATCGATCTGAACTTGATGCACAACCTTCACTACGAGCGCCCAAACAGCGCTGTTGTGCTTTACAAGGCTCAGAACATCCCTCAGTTCTTCGAGGGATGCTGTTGACTTGCGGGTTTCCGGACTTAATGATGTCCTTCCACCACCAGGCGGCGCAAACTTTGCTCCAAACACGGCCAATATTTTATTTACAATCCCGCAATCCCGCCATATTCTTGAACCTTCCCTCGGCTGATACGTCACTCAACGTCACAATACGGCGCCAGTCGCCCAGTCCCGCTCTGTTCAGTGCAAAAAAACATGGCCGACGCATCGTGCCAACCTGTTAAGACTGAATTTTGCTGATTTTTCGCCTGCTCAAGACGCCAGGACGGAGTAAACGAGCGCTGCAGGGCAAGGTGAGCTTCCGAAAAGCTTGTTTTCTAACGTTTTTTGCATCATTCCCACACTTTTGCGACGTTTTTAGTTGAAATTAGGCAAGGGTTGAAATTTCCACCGAAAACCCTTGAAGGGTTGGTTGGTGTTTTATCAAAACCACCCTTCTGTACCAACCCTAACATCAACCCTAGCGAAAAAGCCACGTTAGCTCAAGACCCTTGTATAATTTTGCATTTTCTGACCGGGTCGCACGTATTTAGCATCGTTACTGCAGTGATTTCCTCGTATTTATTATTTTTTGCAAGGTCACGCTCGAGTCCAAACCCTAACCCTAACATCAACCCTGGCGAAAAAGCCACGTTAGCTCAAAACCCTTGTATAATTTTGAATTTTCTGACCGGGTCGCACGTATTTAGCATCGTTACTGCAGTGATTTCCTCGTATTTTTGCAATGTCACGCTGATCTCGCGCCCCGAGAGCCCAACGTCATCAAAAATAGCAAAAAATGACAAAAACGTGGAAAAATGGACAAATCCCGCGAAATCCCATCCCTAAACCCGTATCCCGCATCCCGTCCCGAAAGACAATGATGATCCCGTGACCCTAACCCGCGTCCCCTAACCCTAACCCGCATCGCGCGCCCAAAATCCCCAAAACAGCAAAGTTAAGGCTCATCCCGCAACCCTAACCCGTATCCCGCGACCCTGACCCGCGACCAAGCCGCGGCTAACCCGCGGTCATAGGGTTAGCTTCGAGTCAAGTTTGCTTGCGGTTAGGGTCAAGGGTTAGTTGGGAAAACTACTTCTGTGACAGCCTTTTGGCCGTCGATCCCATGTATCCGGCCCAGAGTCCAGTCCGGTTCCGGAACGGCCAAAAAAAAAAAAAAACATGGCGGCCGCTACACTTTGCCCGGTTTTTCCCTGTCAGCGCCCTTCGCTCTAAGTAAAGCACTGTCCCACTTGACTTCTACAATCCTTTCATCGTCGCAAACGCTACAACAACCCTCTAAGTCAACAGAAGATCGCGCGTGCCTGCACTTCTAGTTTTCCCAAGATCGATGGTCACTTTGTTGGCCAGCTCGCTCAAATTAAATCGACGCTTTCCTGGGCCAAGCGAGTCCCAAAAATCGGGTCAAACGAGGCTTTCTCCTTCCTGTCCTACTTGCCTCGGGCCTGCTGTCACGCAGCGGCTGACGGCAAGCCCCGAAATACGGCCTTTTGTCACCTCATGAATTATTCATGAGCCACCCAATATTTTTCGACAGGGAAACCCCGGCCCCCCAAAAGCAAGAAAATATTATAAGTCTAAAAGCAGGTCGCTTCTCGGCAACTACGTCAAGCCGGCAGGCAAGGGCAGGCCGCAAAACTCACGCTGACATAGTTCTCGACAAGAAACCTGCCTTAGACTTGCCGCCTGGATCGATCTGAACTTGATGCACAACCTTCACTACGAGCGCCCAAACAGCGCTGTTGTGCTTTACAAGGCTCAGAACATCCCTCAGTTCTTCGAGGGATGCTGTTGACTTGCGGGTTTCCGGACTTAATGATGTCCTTCCACCACCAGGCGGCGCAAACTTTGCTCCAAACACGGCCAATATTTTATTTACAATCCCGCAATCCCGCCATATTCTTGAACCTTCCCTCGGCTGATACGTCACTCAACGTCACAATACGGCGCCAGTCGCCCAGTCCCGCTCTGTTCAGTGCAAAAAAACATGGCCGACGCATCGTGCCAACCTGTTAAGACTGAATTTTGCTGATTTTTCGCCTGCTCAAGACGCCAGGACGGAGTAAACGAGCGCTGCAGGGCAAGGTGAGCTTCCGAAAAGCTTGTTTTCTAACGTTTTTTGCATCATTCCCACACTTTTGCGACGTTTTTAGTTGAAATTAGGCAAGGGTTGAAATTTCCACCGAAAACCCTTGAAGGGTTGGTTGGTGTTTTATCAAAACCACCCTTCTGTACCAACCCTAACATCAACCCTAGCGAAAAAGCCACGTTAGCTCAAGACCCTTGTATAATTTTGCATTTTCTGACCGGGTCGCACGTATTTAGCATCGTTACTGCAGTGATTTCCTCGTATTTATTATTTTTTGCAAGGTCACGCTCGAGTCCAAACCCTAACCCTAACATCAACCCTGGCGAAAAAGCCACGTTAGCTCAAAACCCTTGTATAATTTTGAATTTTCTGACCGGGTCGCACGTATTTAGCATCGTTACTGCAGTGATTTCCTCGTATTTTTGCAATGTCACGCTGATCTCGCGCCCCGAGAGCCCAACGTCATCAAAAATAGCAAAAAATGACAAAAACGTGGAAAAATGGACAAATCCCGCGAAATCCCATCCCTAAACCCGTATCCCGCATCCCGTCCCGAAAGACAATGATGATCCCGTGACCCTAACCCGCGTCCCCTAACCCTAACCCGCATCGCGCGCCCAAAATCCCCAAAACAGCAAAGTTAAGGCTCATCCCGCAACCCTAACCCGTATCCCGCGACCCTGACCCGCGACCAAGCCGCGGCTAACCCGCGGTCATAGGGTTAGCTTCGAGTCAAGTTTGCTTGCGGTTAGGGTCAAGGGTTAGTTGGGAAAACTACTTCTGTGACAGCCTTTTGGCCGTCGATCCCATGTATCCGGCCCAGAGTCCAGTCCGGTTCCGGAACGGCCAAAAAAAAAAAAAAACATGGCGGCCGCTACACTTTGCCCGGTTTTTCCCTGTCAGCGCCCTTCGCTCTAAGTAAAGCACTGTCCCACTTGACTTCTACAATCCTTTCATCGTCGCAAACGCTACAACAACCCTCTAAGTCAACAGAAGATCGCGCGTGCCTGCACTTCTAGTTTTCCCAAGATCGATGGTCACTTTGTTGGCCAGCTCGCTCAAATTAAATCGACGCTTTCCTGGGCCAAGCGAGTCCCAAAAATCGGGTCAAACGAGGCTTTCTCCTTCCTGTCCTACTTGCCTCGGGCCTGCTGTCACGCAGCGGCTGACGGCAAGCCCCGAAATACGGCCTTTTGTCACCTCATGAATTATTCATGAGCCACCCAATATTTTTCGACAGGGAAACCCCGGCCCCCCAAAAGCAAGAAAATATTATAAGTCTAAAAGCAGGTCGCTTCTCGGCAACTACGTCAAGCCGGCAGGCAAGGGCAGGCCGCAAAACTCACGCTGACATAGTTCTCGACAAGAAACCTGCCTTAGACTTGCCGCCTGGATCGATCTGAACTTGATGCACAACCTTCACTACGAGCGCCCAAACAGCGCTGTTGTGCTTTACAAGGCTCAGAACATCCCTCAGTTCTTCGAGGGATGCTGTTGACTTGCGGGTTTCCGGACTTAATGATGTCCTTCCACCACCAGGCGGCGCAAACTTTGCTCCAAACACGGCCAATATTTTATTTACAATCCCGCAATCCCGCCATATTCTTGAACCTTCCCTCGGCTGATACGTCACTCAACGTCACAATACGGCGCCAGTCGCCCAGTCCCGCTCTGTTCAGTGCAAAAAAACATGGCCGACGCATCGTGCCAACCTGTTAAGACTGAATTTTGCTGATTTTTCGCCTGCTCAAGACGCCAGGACGGAGTAAACGAGCGCTGCAGGGCAAGGTGAGCTTCCGAAAAGCTTGTTTTCTAACGTTTTTTGCATCATTCCCACACTTTTGCGACGTTTTTAGTTGAAATTAGGCAAGGGTTGAAATTTCCACCGAAAACCCTTGAAGGGTTGGTTGGTGTTTTATCAAAACCACCCTTCTGTACCAACCCTAACATCAACCCTAGCGAAAAAGCCACGTTAGCTCAAGACCCTTGTATAATTTTGCATTTTCTGACCGGGTCGCACGTATTTAGCATCGTTACTGCAGTGATTTCCTCGTATTTATTATTTTTTGCAAGGTCACGCTCGAGTCCAAACCCTAACCCTAACATCAACCCTGGCGAAAAAGCCACGTTAGCTCAAAACCCTTGTATAATTTTGAATTTTCTGACCGGGTCGCACGTATTTAGCATCGTTACTGCAGTGATTTCCTCGTATTTTTGCAATGTCACGCTGATCTCGCGCCCCGAGAGCCCAACGTCATCAAAAATAGCAAAAAATGACAAAAACGTGGAAAAATGGACAAATCCCGCGAAATCCCATCCCTAAACCCGTATCCCGCATCCCGTCCCGAAAGACAATGATGATCCCGTGACCCTAACCCGCGTCCCCTAACCCTAACCCGCATCGCGCGCCCAAAATCCCCAAAACAGCAAAGTTAAGGCTCATCCCGCAACCCTAACCCGTATCCCGCGACCCTGACCCGCGACCAAGCCGCGGCTAACCCGCGGTCATAGGGTTAGCTTCGAGTCAAGTTTGCTTGCGGTTAGGGTCAAGGGTTAGTTGGGAAAACTACTTCTGTGACAGCCTTTTGGCCGTCGATCCCATGTATCCGGCCCAGAGTCCAGTCCGGTTCCGGAACGGCCAAAAAAAAAAAAAAACATGGCGGCCGCTACACTTTGCCCGGTTTTTCCCTGTCAGCGCCCTTCGCTCTAAGTAAAGCACTGTCCCACTTGACTTCTACAATCCTTTCATCGTCGCAAACGCTACAACAACCCTCTAAGTCAACAGAAGATCGCGCGTGCCTGCACTTCTAGTTTTCCCAAGATCGATGGTCACTTTGTTGGCCAGCTCGCTCAAATTAAATCGACGCTTTCCTGGGCCAAGCGAGTCCCAAAAATCGGGTCAAACGAGGCTTTCTCCTTCCTGTCCTACTTGCCTCGGGCCTGCTGTCACGCAGCGGCTGACGGCAAGCCCCGAAATACGGCCTTTTGTCACCTCATGAATTATTCATGAGCCACCCAATATTTTTCGACAGGGAAACCCCGGCCCCCCAAAAGCAAGAAAATATTATAAGTCTAAAAGCAGGTCGCTTCTCGGCAACTACGTCAAGCCGGCAGGCAAGGGCAGGCCGCAAAACTCACGCTGACATAGTTCTCGACAAGAAACCTGCCTTAGACTTGCCGCCTGGATCGATCTGAACTTGATGCACAACCTTCACTACGAGCGCCCAAACAGCGCTGTTGTGCTTTACAAGGCTCAGAACATCCCTCAGTTCTTCGAGGGATGCTGTTGACTTGCGGGTTTCCGGACTTAATGATGTCCTTCCACCACCAGGCGGCGCAAACTTTGCTCCAAACACGGCCAATATTTTATTTACAATCCCGCAATCCCGCCATATTCTTGAACCTTCCCTCGGCTGATACGTCACTCAACGTCACAATACGGCGCCAGTCGCCCAGTCCCGCTCTGTTCAGTGCAAAAAAACATGGCCGACGCATCGTGCCAACCTGTTAAGACTGAATTTTGCTGATTTTTCGCCTGCTCAAGACGCCAGGACGGAGTAAACGAGCGCTGCAGGGCAAGGTGAGCTTCCGAAAAGCTTGTTTTCTAACGTTTTTTGCATCATTCCCACACTTTTGCGACGTTTTTAGTTGAAATTAGGCAAGGGTTGAAATTTCCACCGAAAACCCTTGAAGGGTTGGTTGGTGTTTTATCAAAACCACCCTTCTGTACCAACCCTAACATCAACCCTAGCGAAAAAGCCACGTTAGCTCAAGACCCTTGTATAATTTTGCATTTTCTGACCGGGTCGCACGTATTTAGCATCGTTACTGCAGTGATTTCCTCGTATTTATTATTTTTTGCAAGGTCACGCTCGAGTCCAAACCCTAACCCTAACATCAACCCTGGCGAAAAAGCCACGTTAGCTCAAAACCCTTGTATAATTTTGAATTTTCTGACCGGGTCGCACGTATTTAGCATCGTTACTGCAGTGATTTCCTCGTATTTTTGCAATGTCACGCTGATCTCGCGCCCCGAGAGCCCAACGTCATCAAAAATAGCAAAAAATGACAAAAACGTGGAAAAATGGACAAATCCCGCGAAATCCCATCCCTAAACCCGTATCCCGCATCCCGTCCCGAAAGACAATGATGATCCCGTGACCCTAACCCGCGTCCCCTAACCCTAACCCGCATCGCGCGCCCAAAATCCCCAAAACAGCAAAGTTAAGGCTCATCCCGCAACCCTAACCCGTATCCCGCGACCCTGACCCGCGACCAAGCCGCGGCTAACCCGCGGTCATAGGGTTAGCTTCGAGTCAAGTTTGCTTGCGGTTAGGGTCAAGGGTTAGTTGGGAAAACTACTTCTGTGACAGCCTTTTGGCCGTCGATCCCATGTATCCGGCCCAGAGTCCAGTCCGGTTCCGGAACGGCCAAAAAAAAAAAAAAACATGGCGGCCGCTACACTTTGCCCGGTTTTTCCCTGTCAGCGCCCTTCGCTCTAAGTAAAGCACTGTCCCACTTGACTTCTACAATCCTTTCATCGTCGCAAACGCTACAACAACCCTCTAAGTCAACAGAAGATCGCGCGTGCCTGCACTTCTAGTTTTCCCAAGATCGATGGTCACTTTGTTGGCCAGCTCGCTCAAATTAAATCGACGCTTTCCTGGGCCAAGCGAGTCCCAAAAATCGGGTCAAACGAGGCTTTCTCCTTCCTGTCCTACTTGCCTCGGGCCTGCTGTCACGCAGCGGCTGACGGCAAGCCCCGAAATACGGCCTTTTGTCACCTCATGAATTATTCATGAGCCACCCAATATTTTTCGACAGGGAAACCCCGGCCCCCCAAAAGCAAGAAAATATTATAAGTCTAAAAGCAGGTCGCTTCTCGGCAACTACGTCAAGCCGGCAGGCAAGGGCAGGCCGCAAAACTCACGCTGACATAGTTCTCGACAAGAAACCTGCCTTAGACTTGCCGCCTGGATCGATCTGAACTTGATGCACAACCTTCACTACGAGCGCCCAAACAGCGCTGTTGTGCTTTACAAGGCTCAGAACATCCCTCAGTTCTTCGAGGGATGCTGTTGACTTGCGGGTTTCCGGACTTAATGATGTCCTTCCACCACCAGGCGGCGCAAACTTTGCTCCAAACACGGCCAATATTTTATTTACAATCCCGCAATCCCGCCATATTCTTGAACCTTCCCTCGGCTGATACGTCACTCAACGTCACAATACGGCGCCAGTCGCCCAGTCCCGCTCTGTTCAGTGCAAAAAAACATGGCCGACGCATCGTGCCAACCTGTTAAGACTGAATTTTGCTGATTTTTCGCCTGCTCAAGACGCCAGGACGGAGTAAACGAGCGCTGCAGGGCAAGGTGAGCTTCCGAAAAGCTTGTTTTCTAACGTTTTTTGCATCATTCCCACACTTTTGCGACGTTTTTAGTTGAAATTAGGCAAGGGTTGAAATTTCCACCGAAAACCCTTGAAGGGTTGGTTGGTGTTTTATCAAAACCACCCTTCTGTACCAACCCTAACATCAACCCTAGCGAAAAAGCCACGTTAGCTCAAGACCCTTGTATAATTTTGCATTTTCTGACCGGGTCGCACGTATTTAGCATCGTTACTGCAGTGATTTCCTCGTATTTATTATTTTTTGCAAGGTCACGCTCGAGTCCAAACCCTAACCCTAACATCAACCCTGGCGAAAAAGCCACGTTAGCTCAAAACCCTTGTATAATTTTGAATTTTCTGACCGGGTCGCACGTATTTAGCATCGTTACTGCAGTGATTTCCTCGTATTTTTGCAATGTCACGCTGATCTCGCGCCCCGAGAGCCCAACGTCATCAAAAATAGCAAAAAATGACAAAAACGTGGAAAAATGGACAAATCCCGCGAAATCCCATCCCTAAACCCGTATCCCGCATCCCGTCCCGAAAGACAATGATGATCCCGTGACCCTAACCCGCGTCCCCTAACCCTAACCCGCATCGCGCGCCCAAAATCCCCAAAACAGCAAAGTTAAGGCTCATCCCGCAACCCTAACCCGTATCCCGCGACCCTGACCCGCGACCAAGCCGCGGCTAACCCGCGGTCATAGGGTTAGCTTCGAGTCAAGTTTGCTTGCGGTTAGGGTCAAGGGTTAGTTGGGAAAACTACTTCTGTGACAGCCTTTTGGCCGTCGATCCCATGTATCCGGCCCAGAGTCCAGTCCGGTTCCGGAACGGCCAAAAAAAAAAAAAAACATGGCGGCCGCTACACTTTGCCCGGTTTTTCCCTGTCAGCGCCCTTCGCTCTAAGTAAAGCACTGTCCCACTTGACTTCTACAATCCTTTCATCGTCGCAAACGCTACAACAACCCTCTAAGTCAACAGAAGATCGCGCGTGCCTGCACTTCTAGTTTTCCCAAGATCGATGGTCACTTTGTTGGCCAGCTCGCTCAAATTAAATCGACGCTTTCCTGGGCCAAGCGAGTCCCAAAAATCGGGTCAAACGAGGCTTTCTCCTTCCTGTCCTACTTGCCTCGGGCCTGCTGTCACGCAGCGGCTGACGGCAAGCCCCGAAATACGGCCTTTTGTCACCTCATGAATTATTCATGAGCCACCCAATATTTTTCGACAGGGAAACCCCGGCCCCCCAAAAGCAAGAAAATATTATAAGTCTAAAAGCAGGTCGCTTCTCGGCAACTACGTCAAGCCGGCAGGCAAGGGCAGGCCGCAAAACTCACGCTGACATAGTTCTCGACAAGAAACCTGCCTTAGACTTGCCGCCTGGATCGATCTGAACTTGATGCACAACCTTCACTACGAGCGCCCAAACAGCGCTGTTGTGCTTTACAAGGCTCAGAACATCCCTCAGTTCTTCGAGGGATGCTGTTGACTTGCGGGTTTCCGGACTTAATGATGTCCTTCCACCACCAGGCGGCGCAAACTTTGCTCCAAACACGGCCAATATTTTATTTACAATCCCGCAATCCCGCCATATTCTTGAACCTTCCCTCGGCTGATACGTCACTCAACGTCACAATACGGCGCCAGTCGCCCAGTCCCGCTCTGTTCAGTGCAAAAAAACATGGCCGACGCATCGTGCCAACCTGTTAAGACTGAATTTTGCTGATTTTTCGCCTGCTCAAGACGCCAGGACGGAGTAAACGAGCGCTGCAGGGCAAGGTGAGCTTCCGAAAAGCTTGTTTTCTAACGTTTTTTGCATCATTCCCACACTTTTGCGACGTTTTTAGTTGAAATTAGGCAAGGGTTGAAATTTCCACCGAAAACCCTTGAAGGGTTGGTTGGTGTTTTATCAAAACCACCCTTCTGTACCAACCCTAACATCAACCCTAGCGAAAAAGCCACGTTAGCTCAAGACCCTTGTATAATTTTGCATTTTCTGACCGGGTCGCACGTATTTAGCATCGTTACTGCAGTGATTTCCTCGTATTTATTATTTTTTGCAAGGTCACGCTCGAGTCCAAACCCTAACCCTAACATCAACCCTGGCGAAAAAGCCACGTTAGCTCAAAACCCTTGTATAATTTTGAATTTTCTGACCGGGTCGCACGTATTTAGCATCGTTACTGCAGTGATTTCCTCGTATTTTTGCAATGTCACGCTGATCTCGCGCCCCGAGAGCCCAACGTCATCAAAAATAGCAAAAAATGACAAAAACGTGGAAAAATGGACAAATCCCGCGAAATCCCATCCCTAAACCCGTATCCCGCATCCCGTCCCGAAAGACAATGATGATCCCGTGACCCTAACCCGCGTCCCCTAACCCTAACCCGCATCGCGCGCCCAAAATCCCCAAAACAGCAAAGTTAAGGCTCATCCCGCAACCCTAACCCGTATCCCGCGACCCTGACCCGCGACCAAGCCGCGGCTAACCCGCGGTCATAGGGTTAGCTTCGAGTCAAGTTTGCTTGCGGTTAGGGTCAAGGGTTAGTTGGGAAAACTACTTCTGTGACAGCCTTTTGGCCGTCGATCCCATGTATCCGGCCCAGAGTCCAGTCCGGTTCCGGAACGGCCAAAAAAAAAAAAAAACATGGCGGCCGCTACACTTTGCCCGGTTTTTCCCTGTCAGCGCCCTTCGCTCTAAGTAAAGCACTGTCCCACTTGACTTCTACAATCCTTTCATCGTCGCAAACGCTACAACAACCCTCTAAGTCAACAGAAGATCGCGCGTGCCTGCACTTCTAGCTTTCCCAAGATCGATGGTCACTTTGTTGGCCAGCTCGCTCAAATTAAATCGACGCTTTCCTGGGCCAAGCGAGTCCCAAAAATCGGGTCAAACGAGGCTTTCTCCTTCCTGTCCTACTTGCCTCGGGCCTGCTGTCACGCAGCGGCTGACGGCAAGCCCCGAAATACGGCCTTTTGTCACCTCATGAATTATTCATGAGCCACCCAATATTTTTCGACAGGGAAACCCCGGCCCCCCAAAAGCAAGAAAATATTATAAGTCTAAAAGCAGGTCGCTTCTCGGCAACTACGTCAAGCCGGCAGGCAAGGGCAGGCCGCAAAACTCACGCTGACATAGTTCTCGACAAGAAACCTGCCTTAGACTTGCCGCCTGGATCGATCTGAACTTGATGCACAACCTTCACTACGAGCGCCCAAACAGCGCTGTTGTGCTTTACAAGGCTCAGAACATCCCTCAGTTCTTCGAGGGATGCTGTTGACTTGCGGGTTTCCGGACTTAATGATGTCCTTCCACCACCAGGCGGCGCAAACTTTGCTCCAAACACGGCCAATATTTTATTTACAATCCCGCAATCCCGCCATATTCTTGAACCTTCCCTCGGCTGATACGTCACTCAACGTCACAATACGGCGCCAGTCGCCCAGTCCCGCTCTGTTCAGTGCAAAAAAACATGGCCGACGCATCGTGCCAACCTGTTAAGACTGAATTTTGCTGATTTTTCGCCTGCTCAAGACGCCAGGACGGAGTAAACGAGCGCTGCAGGGCAAGGTGAGCTTCCGAAAAGCTTGTTTTCTAACGTTTTTTGCATCATTCCCACACTTTTGCGACGTTTTTAGTTGAAATTAGGCAAGGGTTGAAATTTCCACCGAAAACCCTTGAAGGGTTGGTTGGTGTTTTATCAAAACCACCCTTCTGTACCAACCCTAACATCAACCCTAGCGAAAAAGCCACGTTAGCTCAAGACCCTTGTATAATTTTGCATTTTCTGACCGGGTCGCACGTATTTAGCATCGTTACTGCAGTGATTTCCTCGTATTTATTATTTTTTGCAAGGTCACGCTCGAGTCCAAACCCTAACCCTAACATCAACCCTGGCGAAAAAGCCACGTTAGCTCAAAACCCTTGTATAATTTTGAATTTTCTGACCGGGTCGCACGTATTTAGCATCGTTACTGCAGTGATTTCCTCGTATTTTTGCAATGTCACGCTGATCTCGCGCCCCGAGAGCCCAACGTCATCAAAAATAGCAAAAAATGACAAAAACGTGGAAAAATGGACAAATCCCGCGAAATCCCATCCCTAAACCCGTATCCCGCATCCCGTCCCGAAAGACAATGATGATCCCGTGACCCTAACCCGCGTCCCCTAACCCTAACCCGCATCGCGCGCCCAAAATCCCCAAAACAGCAAAGTTAAGGCTCATCCCGCAACCCTAACCCGTATCCCGCGACCCTGACCCGCGACCAAGCCGCGGCTAACCCGCGGTCATAGGGTTAGCTTCGAGTCAAGTTTGCTTGCGGTTAGGGTCAAGGGTTAGTTGGGAAAACTACTTCTGTGACAGCCTTTTGGCCGTCGATCCCATGTATCCGGCCCAGAGTCCAGTCCGGTTCCGGAACGGCCAAAAAAAAAAAAAAACATGGCGGCCGCTACACTTTGCCCGGTTTTTCCCTGTCAGCGCCCTTCGCTCTAAGTAAAGCACTGTCCCACTTGACTTCTACAATCCTTTCATCGTCGCAAACGCTACAACAACCCTCTAAGTCAACAGAAGATCGCGCGTGCCTGCACTTCTAGTTTTCCCAAGATCGATGGTCACTTTGTTGGCCAGCTCGCTCAAATTAAATCGACGCTTTCCTGGGCCAAGCGAGTCCCAAAAATCGGGTCAAACGAGGCTTTCTCCTTCCTGTCCTACTTGCCTCGGGCCTGCTGTCACGCAGCGGCTGACGGCAAGCCCCGAAATACGGCCTTTTGTCACCTCATGAATTATTCATGAGCCACCCAATATTTTTCGACAGGGAAACCCCGGCCCCCCAAAAGCAAGAAAATATTATAAGTCTAAAAGCAGGTCGCTTCTCGGCAACTACGTCAAGCCGGCAGGCAAGGGCAGGCCGCAAAACTCACGCTGACATAGTTCTCGACAAGAAACCTGCCTTAGACTTGCCGCCTGGATCGATCTGAACTTGATGCACAACCTTCACTACGAGCGCCCAAACAGCGCTGTTGTGCTTTACAAGGCTCAGAACATCCCTCAGTTCTTCGAGGGATGCTGTTGACTTGCGGGTTTCCGGACTTAATGATGTCCTTCCACCACCAGGCGGCGCAAACTTTGCTCCAAACACGGCCAATATTTTATTTACAATCCCGCAATCCCGCCATATTCTTGAACCTTCCCTCGGCTGATACGTCACTCAACGTCACAATACGGCGCCAGTCGCCCAGTCCCGCTCTGTTCAGTGCAAAAAAACATGGCCGACGCATCGTGCCAACCTGTTAAGACTGAATTTTGCTGATTTTTCGCCTGCTCAAGACGCCAGGACGGAGTAAACGAGCGCTGCAGGGCAAGGTGAGCTTCCGAAAAGCTTGTTTTCTAACGTTTTTTGCATCATTCCCACACTTTTGCGACGTTTTTAGTTGAAATTAGGCAAGGGTTGAAATTTCCACCGAAAACCCTTGAAGGGTTGGTTGGTGTTTTATCAAAACCACCCTTCTGTACCAACCCTAACATCAACCCTAGCGAAAAAGCCACGTTAGCTCAAGACCCTTGTATAATTTTGCATTTTCTGACCGGGTCGCACGTATTTAGCATCGTTACTGCAGTGATTTCCTCGTATTTATTATTTTTTGCAAGGTCACGCTCGAGTCCAAACCCTAACCCTAACATCAACCCTGGCGAAAAAGCCACGTTAGCTCAAAACCCTTGTATAATTTTGAATTTTCTGACCGGGTCGCACGTATTTAGCATCGTTACTGCAGTGATTTCCTCGTATTTTTGCAATGTCACGCTGATCTCGCGCCCCGAGAGCCCAACGTCATCAAAAATAGCAAAAAATGACAAAAACGTGGAAAAATGGACAAATCCCGCGAAATCCCATCCCTAAACCCGTATCCCGCATCCCGTCCCGAAAGACAATGATGATCCCGTGACCCTAACCCGCGTCCCCTAACCCTAACCCGCATCGCGCGCCCAAAATCCCCAAAACAGCAAAGTTAAGGCTCATCCCGCAACCCTAACCCGTATCCCGCGACCCTGACCCGCGACCAAGCCGCGGCTAACCCGCGGTCATAGGGTTAGCTTCGAGTCAAGTTTGCTTGCGGTTAGGGTCAAGGGTTAGTTGGGAAAACTACTTCTGTGACAGCCTTTTGGCCGTCGATCCCATGTATCCGGCCCAGAGTCCAGTCCGGTTCCGGAACGGCCAAAAAAAAAAAAAAACATGGCGGCCGCTACACTTTGCCCGGTTTTTCCCTGTCAGCGCCCTTCGCTCTAAGTAAAGCACTGTCCCACTTGACTTCTACAATCCTTTCATCGTCGCAAACGCTACAACAACCCTCTAAGTCAACAGAAGATCGCGCGTGCCTGCACTTCTAGTTTTCCCAAGATCGATGGTCACTTTGTTGGCCAGCTCGCTCAAATTAAATCGACGCTTTCCTGGGCCAAGCGAGTCCCAAAAATCGGGTCAAACGAGGCTTTCTCCTTCCTGTCCTACTTGCCTCGGGCCTGCTGTCACGCAGCGGCTGACGGCAAGCCCCGAAATACGGCCTTTTGTCACCTCATGAATTATTCATGAGCCACCCAATATTTTTCGACAGGGAAACCCCGGCCCCCCAAAAGCAAGAAAATATTATAAGTCTAAAAGCAGGTCGCTTCTCGGCAACTACGTCAAGCCGGCAGGCAAGGGCAGGCCGCAAAACTCACGCTGACATAGTTCTCGACAAGAAACCTGCCTTAGACTTGCCGCCTGGATCGATCTGAACTTGATGCACAACCTTCACTACGAGCGCCCAAACAGCGCTGTTGTGCTTTACAAGGCTCAGAACATCCCTCAGTTCTTCGAGGGATGCTGTTGACTTGCGGGTTTCCGGACTTAATGATGTCCTTCCACCACCAGGCGGCGCAAACTTTGCTCCAAACACGGCCAATATTTTATTTACAATCCCGCAATCCCGCCATATTCTTGAACCTTCCCTCGGCTGATACGTCACTCAACGTCACAATACGGCGCCAGTCGCCCAGTCCCGCTCTGTTCAGTGCAAAAAAACATGGCCGACGCATCGTGCCAACCTGTTAAGACTGAATTTTGCTGATTTTTCGCCTGCTCAAGACGCCAGGACGGAGTAAACGAGCGCTGCAGGGCAAGGTGAGCTTCCGAAAAGCTTGTTTTCTAACGTTTTTTGCATCATTCCCACACTTTTGCGACGTTTTTAGTTGAAATTAGGCAAGGGTTGAAATTTCCACCGAAAACCCTTGAAGGGTTGGTTGGTGTTTTATCAAAACCACCCTTCTGTACCAACCCTAACATCAACCCTAGCGAAAAAGCCACGTTAGCTCAAGACCCTTGTATAATTTTGCATTTTCTGACCGGGTCGCACGTATTTAGCATCGTTACTGCAGTGATTTCCTCGTATTTATTATTTTTTGCAAGGTCACGCTCGAGTCCAAACCCTAACCCTAACATCAACCCTGGCGAAAAAGCCACGTTAGCTCAAAACCCTTGTATAATTTTGAATTTTCTGACCGGGTCGCACGTATTTAGCATCGTTACTGCAGTGATTTCCTCGTATTTTTGCAATGTCACGCTGATCTCGCGCCCCGAGAGCCCAACGTCATCAAAAATAGCAAAAAATGACAAAAACGTGGAAAAATGGACAAATCCCGCGAAATCCCATCCCTAAACCCGTATCCCGCATCCCGTCCCGAAAGACAATGATGATCCCGTGACCCTAACCCGCGTCCCCTAACCCTAACCCGCATCGCGCGCCCAAAATCCCCAAAACAGCAAAGTTAAGGCTCATCCCGCAACCCTAACCCGTATCCCGCGACCCTGACCCGCGACCAAGCCGCGGCTAACCCGCGGTCATAGGGTTAGCTTCGAGTCAAGTTTGCTTGCGGTTAGGGTCAAGGGTTAGTTGGGAAAACTACTTCTGTGACAGCCTTTTGGCCGTCGATCCCATGTATCCGGCCCAGAGTCCAGTCCGGTTCCGGAACGGCCAAAAAAAAAAAAAAACATGGCGGCCGCTACACTTTGCCCGGTTTTTCCCTGTCAGCGCCCTTCGCTCTAAGTAAAGCACTGTCCCACTTGACTTCTACAATCCTTTCATCGTCGCAAACGCTACAACAACCCTCTAAGTCAACAGAAGATCGCGCGTGCCTGCACTTCTAGTTTTCCCAAGATCGATGGTCACTTTGTTGGCCAGCTCGCTCAAATTAAATCGACGCTTTCCTGGGCCAAGCGAGTCCCAAAAATCGGGTCAAACGAGGCTTTCTCCTTCCTGTCCTACTTGCCTCGGGCCTGCTGTCACGCAGCGGCTGACGGCAAGCCCCGAAATACGGCCTTTTGTCACCTCATGAATTATTCATGAGCCACCCAATATTTTTCGACAGGGAAACCCCGGCCCCCCAAAAGCAAGAAAATATTATAAGTCTAAAAGCAGGTCGCTTCTCGGCAACTACGTCAAGCCGGCAGGCAAGGGCAGGCCGCAAAACTCACGCTGACATAGTTCTCGACAAGAAACCTGCCTTAGACTTGCCGCCTGGATCGATCTGAACTTGATGCACAACCTTCACTACGAGCGCCCAAACAGCGCTGTTGTGCTTTACAAGGCTCAGAACATCCCTCAGTTCTTCGAGGGATGCTGTTGACTTGCGGGTTTCCGGACTTAATGATGTCCTTCCACCACCAGGCGGCGCAAACTTTGCTCCAAACACGGCCAATATTTTATTTACAATCCCGCAATCCCGCCATATTCTTGAACCTTCCCTCGGCTGATACGTCACTCAACGTCACAATACGGCGCCAGTCGCCCAGTCCCGCTCTGTTCAGTGCAAAAAAACATGGCCGACGCATCGTGCCAACCTGTTAAGACTGAATTTTGCTGATTTTTCGCCTGCTCAAGACGCCAGGACGGAGTAAACGAGCGCTGCAGGGCAAGGTGAGCTTCCGAAAAGCTTGTTTTCTAACGTTTTTTGCATCATTCCCACACTTTTGCGACGTTTTTAGTTGAAATTAGGCAAGGGTTGAAATTTCCACCGAAAACCCTTGAAGGGTTGGTTGGTGTTTTATCAAAACCACCCTTCTGTACCAACCCTAACATCAACCCTAGCGAAAAAGCCACGTTAGCTCAAGACCCTTGTATAATTTTGCATTTTCTGACCGGGTCGCACGTATTTAGCATCGTTACTGCAGTGATTTCCTCGTATTTATTATTTTTTGCAAGGTCACGCTCGAGTCCAAACCCTAACCCTAACATCAACCCTGGCGAAAAAGCCACGTTAGCTCAAAACCCTTGTATAATTTTGAATTTTCTGACCGGGTCGCACGTATTTAGCATCGTTACTGCAGTGATTTCCTCGTATTTTTGCAATGTCACGCTGATCTCGCGCCCCGAGAGCCCAACGTCATCAAAAATAGCAAAAAATGACAAAAACGTGGAAAAATGGACAAATCCCGCGAAATCCCATCCCTAAACCCGTATCCCGCATCCCGTCCCGAAAGACAATGATGATCCCGTGACCCTAACCCGCGTCCCCTAACCCTAACCCGCATCGCGCGCCCAAAATCCCCAAAACAGCAAAGTTAAGGCTCATCCCGCAACCCTAACCCGTATCCCGCGACCCTGACCCGCGACCAAGCCGCGGCTAACCCGCGGTCATAGGGTTAGCTTCGAGTCAAGTTTGCTTGCGGTTAGGGTCAAGGGTTAGTTGGGAAAACTACTTCTGTGACAGCCTTTTGGCCGTCGATCCCATGTATCCGGCCCAGAGTCCAGTCCGGTTCCGGAACGGCCAAAAAAAAAAAAAAACATGGCGGCCGCTACACTTTGCCCGGTTTTTCCCTGTCAGCGCCCTTCGCTCTAAGTAAAGCACTGTCCCACTTGACTTCTACAATCCTTTCATCGTCGCAAACGCTACAACAACCCTCTAAGTCAACAGAAGATCGCGCGTGCCTGCACTTCTAGTTTTCCCAAGATCGATGGTCACTTTGTTGGCCAGCTCGCTCAAATTAAATCGACGCTTTCCTGGGCCAAGCGAGTCCCAAAAATCGGGTCAAACGAGGCTTTCTCCTTCCTGTCCTACTTGCCTCGGGCCTGCTGTCACGCAGCGGCTGACGGCAAGCCCCGAAATACGGCCTTTTGTCACCTCATGAATTATTCATGAGCCACCCAATATTTTTCGACAGGGAAACCCCGGCCCCCCAAAAGCAAGAAAATATTATAAGTCTAAAAGCAGGTCGCTTCTCGGCAACTACGTCAAGCCGGCAGGCAAGGGCAGGCCGCAAAACTCACGCTGACATAGTTCTCGACAAGAAACCTGCCTTAGACTTGCCGCCTGGATCGATCTGAACTTGATGCACAACCTTCACTACGAGCGCCCAAACAGCGCTGTTGTGCTTTACAAGGCTCAGAACATCCCTCAGTTCTTCGAGGGATGCTGTTGACTTGCGGGTTTCCGGACTTAATGATGTCCTTCCACCACCAGGCGGCGCAAACTTTGCTCCAAACACGGCCAATATTTTATTTACAATCCCGCAATCCCGCCATATTCTTGAACCTTCCCTCGGCTGATACGTCACTCAACGTCACAATACGGCGCCAGTCGCCCAGTCCCGCTCTGTTCAGTGCAAAAAAACATGGCCGACGCATCGTGCCAACCTGTTAAGACTGAATTTTGCTGATTTTTCGCCTGCTCAAGACGCCAGGACGGAGTAAACGAGCGCTGCAGGGCAAGGTGAGCTTCCGAAAAGCTTGTTTTCTAACGTTTTTTGCATCATTCCCACACTTTTGCGACGTTTTTAGTTGAAATTAGGCAAGGGTTGAAATTTCCACCGAAAACCCTTGAAGGGTTGGTTGGTGTTTTATCAAAACCACCCTTCTGTACCAACCCTAACATCAACCCTAGCGAAAAAGCCACGTTAGCTCAAGACCCTTGTATAATTTTGCATTTTCTGACCGGGTCGCACGTATTTAGCATCGTTACTGCAGTGATTTCCTCGTATTTATTATTTTTTGCAAGGTCACGCTCGAGTCCAAACCCTAACCCTAACATCAACCCTGGCGAAAAAGCCACGTTAGCTCAAAACCCTTGTATAATTTTGAATTTTCTGACCGGGTCGCACGTATTTAGCATCGTTACTGCAGTGATTTCCTCGTATTTTTGCAATGTCACGCTGATCTCGCGCCCCGAGAGCCCAACGTCATCAAAAATAGCAAAAAATGACAAAAACGTGGAAAAATGGACAAATCCCGCGAAATCCCATCCCTAAACCCGTATCCCGCATCCCGTCCCGAAAGACAATGATGATCCCGTGACCCTAACCCGCGTCCCCTAACCCTAACCCGCATCGCGCGCCCAAAATCCCCAAAACAGCAAAGTTAAGGCTCATCCCGCAACCCTAACCCGTATCCCGCGACCCTGACCCGCGACCAAGCCGCGGCTAACCCGCGGTCATAGGGTTAGCTTCGAGTCAAGTTTGCTTGCGGTTAGGGTCAAGGGTTAGTTGGGAAAACTACTTCTGTGACAGCCTTTTGGCCGTCGATCCCATGTATCCGGCCCAGAGTCCAGTCCGGTTCCGGAACGGCCAAAAAAAAAAAAAAACATGGCGGCCGCTACACTTTGCCCGGTTTTTCCCTGTCAGCGCCCTTCGCTCTAAGTAAAGCACTGTCCCACTTGACTTCTACAATCCTTTCATCGTCGCAAACGCTACAACAACCCTCTAAGTCAACAGAAGATCGCGCGTGCCTGCACTTCTAGTTTTCCCAAGATCGATGGTCACTTTGTTGGCCAGCTCGCTCAAATTAAATCGACGCTTTCCTGGGCCAAGCGAGTCCCAAAAATCGGGTCAAACGAGGCTTTCTCCTTCCTGTCCTACTTGCCTCGGGCCTGCTGTCACGCAGCGGCTGACGGCAAGCCCCGAAATACGGCCTTTTGTCACCTCATGAATTATTCATGAGCCACCCAATATTTTTCGACAGGGAAACCCCGGCCCCCCAAAAGCAAGAAAATATTATAAGTCTAAAAGCAGGTCGCTTCTCGGCAACTACGTCAAGCCGGCAGGCAAGGGCAGGCCGCAAAACTCACGCTGACATAGTTCTCGACAAGAAACCTGCCTTAGACTTGCCGCCTGGATCGATCTGAACTTGATGCACAACCTTCACTACGAGCGCCCAAACAGCGCTGTTGTGCTTTACAAGGCTCAGAACATCCCTCAGTTCTTCGAGGGATGCTGTTGACTTGCGGGTTTCCGGACTTAATGATGTCCTTCCACCACCAGGCGGCGCAAACTTTGCTCCAAACACGGCCAATATTTTATTTACAATCCCGCAATCCCGCCATATTCTTGAACCTTCCCTCGGCTGATACGTCACTCAACGTCACAATACGGCGCCAGTCGCCCAGTCCCGCTCTGTTCAGTGCAAAAAAACATGGCCGACGCATCGTGCCAACCTGTTAAGACTGAATTTTGCTGATTTTTCGCCTGCTCAAGACGCCAGGACGGAGTAAACGAGCGCTGCAGGGCAAGGTGAGCTTCCGAAAAGCTTGTTTTCTAACGTTTTTTGCATCATTCCCACACTTTTGCGACGTTTTTAGTTGAAATTAGGCAAGGGTTGAAATTTCCACCGAAAACCCTTGAAGGGTTGGTTGGTGTTTTATCAAAACCACCCTTCTGTACCAACCCTAACATCAACCCTAGCGAAAAAGCCACGTTAGCTCAAGACCCTTGTATAATTTTGCATTTTCTGACCGGGTCGCACGTATTTAGCATCGTTACTGCAGTGATTTCCTCGTATTTATTATTTTTTGCAAGGTCACGCTCGAGTCCAAACCCTAACCCTAACATCAACCCTGGCGAAAAAGCCACGTTAGCTCAAAACCCTTGTATAATTTTGAATTTTCTGACCGGGTCGCACGTATTTAGCATCGTTACTGCAGTGATTTCCTCGTATTTTTGCAATGTCACGCTGATCTCGCGCCCCGAGAGCCCAACGTCATCAAAAATAGCAAAAAATGACAAAAACGTGGAAAAATGGACAAATCCCGCGAAATCCCATCCCTAAACCCGTATCCCGCATCCCGTCCCGAAAGACAATGATGATCCCGTGACCCTAACCCGCGTCCCCTAACCCTAACCCGCATCGCGCGCCCAAAATCCCCAAAACAGCAAAGTTAAGGCTCATCCCGCAACCCTAACCCGTATCCCGCGACCCTGACCCGCGACCAAGCCGCGGCTAACCCGCGGTCATAGGGTTAGCTTCGAGTCAAGTTTGCTTGCGGTTAGGGTCAAGGGTTAGTTGGGAAAACTACTTCTGTGACAGCCTTTTGGCCGTCGATCCCATGTATCCGGCCCAGAGTCCAGTCCGGTTCCGGAACGGCCAAAAAAAAAAAAAAACATGGCGGCCGCTACACTTTGCCCGGTTTTTCCCTGTCAGCGCCCTTCGCTCTAAGTAAAGCACTGTCCCACTTGACTTCTACAATCCTTTCATCGTCGCAAACGCTACAACAACCCTCTAAGTCAACAGAAGATCGCGCGTGCCTGCACTTCTAGTTTTCCCAAGATCGATGGTCACTTTGTTGGCCAGCTCGCTCAAATTAAATCGACGCTTTCCTGGGCCAAGCGAGTCCCAAAAATCGGGTCAAACGAGGCTTTCTCCTTCCTGTCCTACTTGCCTCGGGCCTGCTGTCACGCAGCGGCTGACGGCAAGCCCCGAAATACGGCCTTTTGTCACCTCATGAATTATTCATGAGCCACCCAATATTTTTCGACAGGGAAACCCCGGCCCCCCAAAAGCAAGAAAATATTATAAGTCTAAAAGCAGGTCGCTTCTCGGCAACTACGTCAAGCCGGCAGGCAAGGGCAGGCCGCAAAACTCACGCTGACATAGTTCTCGACAAGAAACCTGCCTTAGACTTGCCGCCTGGATCGATCTGAACTTGATGCACAACCTTCACTACGAGCGCCCAAACAGCGCTGTTGTGCTTTACAAGGCTCAGAACATCCCTCAGTTCTTCGAGGGATGCTGTTGACTTGCGGGTTTCCGGACTTAATGATGTCCTTCCACCACCAGGCGGCGCAAACTTTGCTCCAAACACGGCCAATATTTTATTTACAATCCCGCAATCCCGCCATATTCTTGAACCTTCCCTCGGCTGATACGTCACTCAACGTCACAATACGGCGCCAGTCGCCCAGTCCCGCTCTGTTCAGTGCAAAAAAACATGGCCGACGCATCGTGCCAACCTGTTAAGACTGAATTTTGCTGATTTTTCGCCTGCTCAAGACGCCAGGACGGAGTAAACGAGCGCTGCAGGGCAAGGTGAGCTTCCGAAAAGCTTGTTTTCTAACGTTTTTTGCATCATTCCCACACTTTTGCGACGTTTTTAGTTGAAATTAGGCAAGGGTTGAAATTTCCACCGAAAACCCTTGAAGGGTTGGTTGGTGTTTTATCAAAACCACCCTTCTGTACCAACCCTAACATCAACCCTAGCGAAAAAGCCACGTTAGCTCAAGACCCTTGTATAATTTTGCATTTTCTGACCGGGTCGCACGTATTTAGCATCGTTACTGCAGTGATTTCCTCGTATTTATTATTTTTTGCAAGGTCACGCTCGAGTCCAAACCCTAACCCTAACATCAACCCTGGCGAAAAAGCCACGTTAGCTCAAAACCCTTGTATAATTTTGAATTTTCTGACCGGGTCGCACGTATTTAGCATCGTTACTGCAGTGATTTCCTCGTATTTTTGCAATGTCACGCTGATCTCGCGCCCCGAGAGCCCAACGTCATCAAAAATAGCAAAAAATGACAAAAACGTGGAAAAATGGACAAATCCCGCGAAATCCCATCCCTAAACCCGTATCCCGCATCCCGTCCCGAAAGACAATGATGATCCCGTGACCCTAACCCGCGTCCCCTAACCCTAACCCGCATCGCGCGCCCAAAATCCCCCAAAACAGCAAAGTTAAGGCTCATCCCGCAACCCTAACCCGTATCCCGCGACCCTGACCCGCGACCAAGCCGCGGCTAACCCGCGGTCATAGGGTTAGCTTCGAGTCAAGTTTGCTTGCGGTTAGGGTCAAGGGTTAGTTGGGAAAACTACTTCTGTGACAGCCTTTTGGCCGTCGATCCCATGTATCCGGCCCAGAGTCCAGTCCGGTTCCGGAACGGCCAAAAAAAAAAAAAAACATGGCGGCCGCTACACTTTGCCCGGTTTTTCCTGTCAGCGCCCTTCGCTCTAAGTAAAGCACTGTCCCACTTGACTTCTACAATCCTTTCATCGTCGCAAACGCTACAACAACCCTCTAAGTCAACAGAAGATCGCGCGTGCCTGCACTTCTAGTTTTCCCAAGATCGATGGTCACTTTGTTGGCCAGCTCGCTCAAATTAAATCGACGCTTTCCTGGGCCAAGCG
>CAXIVM010000554.1:0-12828 GCA_964035705.1 Porites rus | reverse complement strand
GAGGTGGGATATTTGCTCAGTGGGCCATGCGTGATACAAGGTGTGCATGGCTTTGATGTGATGGATGACCACTTGGTCTGCTGGGTCCATGTACTTGTTGCTGTGGATGTCATACGTGGCATCAAGTGTGCCTCCTTTGCGATGCCCCAACTGAGAAGCCAGCGCAGCACGTAGGGCAGTTCTGTAGCGTGGCGCCAAGCCTTGAGCCTCAATGCCCCACAAGGCTACCGGCTGGATGCCTCCTCTGCGAAGCCGGAGTCGCACCTTCAGAGATGGTATCTTGAGGGATCGGAGCTTGAGCTTGCGCTGGTTGGCCTTAGCAAAGCGCTGCTTCGTCACAGGGATACGTCTCCGCCGGGCTGCCTGATGGTCAATTCCAAGGTCTCTCATCACAGTGGCAACCTGGGGTTCGTGTGGCTGCAGAAACGCCGTCTTTTTGGCAACTTTGAGGCCCAAGTTGACCAGCCGCTCACGAAGCTCCCTGTAGGCCAGCTTTGGCGACCTGAAAGGGAGCGCTGCCATGGGTGTCGTAGCCAATGTCATCAACCCAACTGGAGAGGTGGATTTTCTTGTGGTTTTGTTGCCATGGAATCAATGCTGGAGCCAGGACTGCCTTGGCTAACAACGGAGCTTGCGGGCAGCCCGCAGGGATCCCTCTATCCACTCGAAAGAAGGGAGTGAACTCTTGCTCTGCAGAGATGGCCTTGGGGCCGGTGTACAACTGCATTGCCAATTCCAACATTAGCGGAGGGTAGTCCAGTTGGAGAGCTTCTTGTTGAAGTCGTTCGAGGTCTACGGCATCATAGAAAGTGGACATATCCATGAGAACTGTAACTCCGTGTTGACCTCTTGCTCTCTGGACTTCTTGTCGCAGGATGCTCTCTGGACTTCTTGTCGCAGGATCCTTTCAAGTGCAACATAGAGCACGTTTGCTCCTGGCCGTGCTTTGTCATGGCTCATGGTCGGAGGCAGCTGTCTTTGCCACTGATCCAGAAGTGGCTTTCGCATGCGGCACCAAGTCCTCCAAAGTGTGGACGTTGAGGTTATCGGCTGTTCTATGCTCTGATTTTTTGGAAGCATCACCACCATGTGCATCTGGAGCTGGGTTGGGAGCTCTGCTTGGGTTTCCATTGTCTGGAAGAGCTGGAGCAGTGATGGGAGCGATAGTGGTGGCGCTGCTTTGAGGAGCTGTGTGGAGACAGCATCCGGCCCACTAGCCTTGTCAGGCAAACCTTTGAGAACCCGGGCCAATTGACCAATGGTGAGCGGCTCCAGGGTCTGAGCGTGGGCTTGTGCCTCGGTCTTCAAGCTGGTTCTGGGGTGCGGGTCGTTATCATCTCTGATTCCCCAGAGTGCTCCCCAGTCTTGAAGGCGGTGAGTCATGCGGTCAGGTATGGGCACTTGCCTGTAGGGCCGCTGCCATGCAAGCTCACTACTTTTCAGCCCTCTAAAGAGTCCTTGGAGACCTTTCTGTTGCCCAGTTCTGAGCCATTCCTGGTACTGCAGCATGTTCTCATCATTGGCCTGTGTGTCTCTTTGAGTTGGTGCTTCATCGTTTGGATCAAGAGATCTGCTGCACGCGGGTCTCTGTACTTGTGCCAGTGATGTGCTGTGTCAAGGAATTGGCCCCATGTAGGAGGTCCATGCCAATGTTTTGGCACATTGTGGATGGCTTGCGTGTATCCTTTCACTGGGCCATGTTTGACTTCATCCGGCTGCTTGAGTGCAAGTTGAAACCTTGCTTCCATTTGCTCCCAGAAGGCAGGCCTCCCTTTGCGCCATGTTTGTGTTGGCGTGGTGGGAACCAACAGTTTGGTGATGGCCTGCAAATTTGCACCTCTGCCTTGGGCGGCCCATGGGTGCTCTTGGAGGAGGTACTGCTCGGTCTTTGACAGCCAGTCTGCCAAGGAATGCGCTGGAGCATTTGGAGGGTTGTCGTACAGACAGAGCTGGTGTGCCTGACTTTGGTAAGTGGTCCAGGGTCGGAAATCTATGTCAGGCACCTTCGGCAAAGACGGGAAGTGTTGAACCTGTCTGCATTCTCTGGTGGCTGCCTCCATATCGAAGTGGCCAGGCTATCATGAAGCAGTCCGTAGTCGAGAACACTTCCCGAGAGGACACTGTGGTCCGGAGCAAGGGTGCCAAAGTGGAACTTGGCAGGCAAAACTGTGCTAGCAATGGCATCTGGCGGATTCTGCCAGTCCCCTATGATGACATAGGGATGCTTGGTTGCTGCTATCAATGCCAACATTCGTCCAATGATGGCTGCATTGGTCTCGCTCTGAAGGGTTTCAGAGTTGCGGAGGTAAATGCCCAGGACCATTATAGCGCTCTCCGTGGCTTGCCAGAGGAAGGCCTGGTAGCCGCAGCCTTGGATTGCGTAGGCCTCAAGTTCGGTCAAACAGCTCGAAGGATCTGCAAGCACCAGTATCCCACCATGTGTACCGTTGTTGTCACCATTTGGAGCTGCTGGTGTACCGAAAGCCGTCCGACCACGTATTGTGAAGTATTGACAGATTTCACCATGTCGTTGTGGGTCCAGGCGCGTTTCAGCAAAAATGTGAACTTCACCTTCCCTCGTCCAGTACCAGTCAATGACTTGGCGCCCAAAGTTCGTGACATTACCATAGCGGAGCTTGTTGTGGTCCTGAGTGGTCCTTGCACGCTTGCGCGGGCTGGGGTGCAAGGGTGGGTCATAGTCTGGCTCCTCTGGTGGTGGGAGGCTTCGCCAGATCTGTTGTGGTGTCTTGAAGGTGTCGATGTTGACTGCCCAAATTTGCGTGATTTGGCTGGCCAGCTTCGGGGTCAGAAATGGCAAGTAAGTTGGAGCTTTGCCGTCATCTGCCAGCCACATCAAGTCCCTGTAGATCAGGATGGCAAAATAGTGTCCTGTGTCATGTGTCTTGCCTCGGTGACAGATGAGGACTGCCGGCGCAAATTCAGTGGAGGTGCGCGCAAATCCATCCAACGATCGTGGCACTGTGAAGGTACCATTTGTCATCCATGAGACCGGATGTCTTCTGGCCAGTCATCCGGGTATGTAATCAGAATTGGCATCTGCACGTGGTCAACCGAATACCCGTTCTCTCGGATTTCAGCATACCTGTAGTGGAAGGCTCTTGTCTGGGAGTGCAACCAAAGGGAATTGACAAAATGATTTGCATCCCCTTGTAGATTCAGGTCATGCTGCTTCCACAGTGAGTGCATGCCTGGAAGCTGATGTAGGTCAACATGTTCAGCTGTGTCGAGGGATTCCTGCACAGCCTCTTGCAGAGAGCCCCATGGCTGCGTACTTGTTTCCTGTAAAAGTGCACAAGTCCATGTGAATGCCCTCCATGGTGCATTGGCAAAACAGTGGGCGCTAGGATTGCCAATGGTCATCGTGAGATTCTGCAAAATGCAGTCTGTCGTCGATGCGTAGTCATGTGCCATCGTCTGAGGGCCTGGTGTGCTCAGTTCAGCTTGGGCGCAGAAAGTGGCGCCACCCTTGGTGGAGAGGTAGCTGGAAGCCGACGCTGGCTTCTCATGGGCACACGGCTGGAGACTCAGAGTTGAGGCCTTGGATGGCTCTGGAAACCTGAGTTGAGGTGGTATTGTTTCATCGTGGCATGACATTTCCCCTGCATGCGTGATGAAAAGGTGTTCCCCTGAAGGTGTGGCATCAAAACCAAATAGATGTGGTTGTTCCCCATCACATCCTTCTTGAACTGCCATTGAAACAAGCTCTGAGCCTGAAGTAGCACGGCAAACCCATGAGCTCTGGTTCAAGTGATCCCCTGGTGGTGCCTCATCAAAATCGTCAAAGGGAATAGGCACTTGGTCCCCTTGAAGGTTCCCCTGTGTCTCTGGCTGGTTGTTACCCACACAACAGGCCTTTGGGTGGTGCGCAATGCCTTCAGTTTTCCTGCGCTTGGTTGGGTCCTCTTCGTCCGTGTTTGGGCGCTTCAAGAGGCCATGGAGCTGTTCTCTGATCTTCGGTCAGAGAGATGCCAAGGCTCGTGACAAAAGATTCAACGGCCATGGGGATTGGCTCTGTTGCAGGGGCTTCAGTGCTAAGCTCTTCCGGCTTGGGTGTCTGGTTGACTGCAGCCATATACTTGTCAGAGAGTTGCTTAAGCCTTTGCTGGCCATCGTTGAGCTTGGTTTGGATCTCCTGCATATCCTGCAGCATGGCAGCATACTGGCTTTTGACTTGGTCCAACTTCCCTTGTAGCTGGGAACTCTGTGACCTGCTGCTTCAACTGTTGTGCAATGTCTTTCTCTGATTGCGGGATTGGCGCCGTCAGGCGTGTCACAACAGCTTGGACTTCTTGTGGGAGTGATGCCATGTGGGTCTTAAGGATGTCAGTCAAACCCGGTTCTTCCGGAGGTTGTGGGCCTAGGCCAAGTGCCTGCAGCTTTGTCTGGATGGTGTCAGGAATGACATCCCATGTAGCTGTCAGGAGCTCTGCCGCTTGCTGTTGATCTTTTGGTCTCCTCAGTGGCCTGGGCTTCGTCAGACCTGGTGGTGTGTCCATCAAGGCCTCCTGGTATGTCTTTTTCGGCCACGTAGTCGACATGTAGGCCTTGTTCTTGTTCGAGTGTCCTTGGCCTTTGCCTTTACCATTGGTGATGGCTGTGTTCCACCAGGTACCGCATTTCCGGCATCGATTTCCATGTTGGATCTTGTCCTGCCATATCCAATTGGTGCAATTGCTCTTGCTGCAGACTTGGTAGGTTCGACACCATGAAGTCATAGTGCAGGACCTAGGCGCCACTGTCGTCAAACAAATGGGCAAGGTGGGTGGCACACTCTTCGAACTGGCCTTAGTCAAAGGCAAAGGAGTAGGGCCAGTGACCTAGAGGTCCTCCAGCTAGTAGCCAGAGCGAGCACTGCCGGATGCCAAAGAGGTCCTCAGAAGCGTCCTTGAAGATCTCGTGAGATCACTAGCAGAGAACGCGTGCCGAGGGAGAAGGCAGTGGCGGTGCGGCGGTGTGGTCCTCTAAGTTCTCAGGGCAAAGCGTGGTGCAGGTGGGTTCCGCACTAGCTGGTTTTCTTGCGGGCACCAGCTTGAGCACTTGAGCCTTGAGCCATGTATGTATGTATGTATGCATGTATGTATGTATGTATGTATGTGAGTCGGAAACCGGTGAAAGCCATCCGTACGAGACCTTCGAATGAGCAAACCAGCCAACCAATGTGTTTGGCTCAAGGACGAACACTCAGGACGTCGGTAGTGGTGGGAAAAGGCGGCGGCCCGCCTACAGGTGGAAGGGTGGGACCCCTTTCATTTAGGTAGATAGGGTAGGAACCTTTGTTTGGGCGAGGAAGCAACCAGTGGCACTGGAAACCAATTCCAGTGACATTGGTAGCGGAGCCCGGTTGGCTTAGTGTAGGACGCTAGAAAGCCATGGGATCCGAAGAAAAGAATTCTGCGATCTGGTCATTACTGCCGAGTTTCGACCCCAGCCAAGACGACATCAAGGAGTATGTTGCAAAGGTGAAGTTTGTTGATGGCATATGCCCTAAGAAAGATCGCAATATGCTGGCACCTCGATTAGCGATGTTATGCAAAGGGACGGCATGGCACCAGGTTCGATCGATCAAGGCCGATCAACTGACAAATCCTGACACAGGTGTGAAAAGCCTGCTGGCCGCATTGTCATCGTGGGAAGAGAGCGCCGAGCTGAACACGTTCGAACTTTTTGACAAAGCAATTTACAGGACGACACAGAAGGTCGATGAAAGCACCCAGTCCTTTGTCAACAGGTTGGACGTAGCCTTTGAGGATGTAGGCCCTGACACGACTCTCAAGGCCATCAAGGCCTTCGTACTGCTCAAACAGAGCAATTTGGGGCATGAGGACAAGAAGAAGGTGTTGACAATGACCAATGGAGCATTTGATGAACGAGCAATTGAAAAGGCTATGCGCAGTCTTTCAACAAGTGTTCTTAGAGGTTCATTGCATGAGAAAAAGCAAGTTTACCCGACGAATTTTGTTGAGGATCCACAGGACTCACCCGGAGATTCGGTAGACCATTTTGGTACCGATCAGAGTCTGTATGCAGCTCAAGCAGAAGATGAAGATGTACCTACAGAATTGTTGGAACAGTTGGCGAATACCGGAGACGCTGATGCACTGACAGTTCAAGGATTCGAGAAGGAACTGACAGAGTTGTTTCAGGAAATTCCAGATCTCCATCAAGCCCTGCTGAGCTATCAAGAGGCCCGAGGCCGCATTGTGGAGCGCAAGCACAATCGTGGATTCTGGCCGATCAAAGGCCTCAACAAGTCGGGAAAAGGGTCTAGTTCTTTTGGATCCAAGGGATTTAGAAAAGGTGGTTCGAAAGGAAAAGATGAGCTGCTGAACAGGATTGCTCGTACCCATTGTAAGCGATGCGGAGAGCTTGGACACTGGAAGGCGGAATGTCCTCGGCGCCTGAAGGAGAGCCAAGCAAATGTTGCATCCGCTTCCCATGAGATGGAAGAGAACGAAGCTGCTGCACAAGTGCTTTTTGAAGAGATCGATTCCGAAGCCCAGGTCGGGTTTGGGGTTGAGATTGAATCCAAAAGCCGAGTAGGTTTTGCAGGACCAAAGCCATTCGAGTCAGAGCCAGTTGCAGAAGCATTGTTTGCAGAAGATGTCGTTAGGAAAACCCAAACATTTTTTGCAAAGCGAAACCGAACGTTCGATCCGCTTGTCAGGAAGCACAGTCCTCAGCAGATGCAGCAAAAGCCTTTGCTCGCCACTGGGCTCACCAGTAAATCCGGAGAGTCACTTGGCTTTCGAACAAATGGCATGGCAATTTTAGACACAGGTGCAAGCCGGAGCGTAATCGGTGAAGAAAACCTTCCGATGCTCCTTGATCAACTGCCGATCACCGTCCGAGATCGAGTGAAAGATCGTGCTAGCCGAGTTGCTTTTCGATTCGGGAATAATCAAATAGAATATAGTTACAAGCAGATTCATATTCCGATCGAATATCGAAAGACTCGAATGTGGTTGATTGTCGAAGTCGTTCCGAAAGCCACACCATTCTTGCTTTCGATTCAAACCATGCGGCAACTAGGTGCAGTGATTGACTTGCAAAAGAGTTCATGTCACCTAAAAGTCTTAAATAGAGCCATCCCATTGCATGAAGCCAGAACAGGACTCCTCATGATTCGCATGCAAGATTTGTGTAGCCAAGAGCCGAATTGTGAGAGCATTTTTGGAGCAAGCTGCAATCAGCGAGCACGTTCGAAGAATTGTCAAAGCGATGCCAACTCGTGGAGACATGATGAACATGGTCAAGTCGATTGCGGAAAACGTGATGCAGAGCCTCAAGACACTCCTAGCCATCCTCCTGAACCAGGTGGCCACTCAGGTGTCAGAGCAGGAGGTTCCGCAAGATCAAGCAGTGATGATGAACGAACTTCTGACTGAGGTCCAATCCCAGAAGGAGAAGATCGAAGAACTGGGATTCATGATGAAGCGAGCAACCCGCCAATCGAAGCAGAGTCATCCGCCCAGCATCAAATCCAAGGGCAGGGATTGGCGTGGACAGCCACGGCAATGGATCAGTGGGGCCAGAAGAAGGTGACATGGGGAAAGAAGCACCCTGGCAAGACCTATGCAATCGTGTACGAGATGGACAGCCAGTATGTCCAATGGTGCCTGAGCAGGATCAATTCATTGGATGCACCAATCGCCGATTTCGCTCGCTATTGTCAGACAAGACGCCAAATGGAGGAGCAGTTGCATCAGAGCCAGGGGTTCTAGAGTGGGAGGTTTTGGCCATCGATACCCAAATTGCAGTTGCAACGGAGTTCGAAGCCAGACTGTTGAAAGCAATTCAAGCCGAAACCAACCACCAAGCCTTCGGTAGACAAGTTGATTTGTTAGAAGTGTATGCGCAACCCAATAGCCGTCTTTGTGAAGAAGTCATTCAACAATCGAAGTTATGTTGATTAAACAGCAATCCTCGGAAACCACGGAATGCAGATGGATTTCGACAGCTATCATGTTGGCAGATTGTTTAACAAAGCCAATGGATTCAGCATTTCTTCGTAAGGTTCTCATGCTTGGCAAATTTCGTATCTATGATGATAGCAGTGCCCTCAAGAGCAATCCAAACCGAAAGTTTAGTGCACGATGGATTGAATCATTTGAGGAATCTCAAATGAAAAGAAAACAGAATGAGTGTGAATCGGAAACCGGGTGAAAGCCATCCGTACGAGACCTTCGAATGAGCAAACCAGCCAACCAATGTGTTTGGCTCAAGGACGAACACTCAGGACGTCGGTAGTGGTGGGAAAAGGCGGCGGCCCGCCTACAGGTGGAAGGGTGGGACCCCTTTCATTTAGGTAGATAGGGTAGGAACCTTTGTTTGGGCGAGGAAGCAACCAGTGGCACTGGAAACCAATTCCAGTGACATGTGTACGTGTATATATATATATAATGACACCAGCACAGACCCCAGGTAGCAAAAGATATTACAGGTATTTGTGCGCAGCACCCTGCAATGGCACCAGCACCCAGGCTCCAAAGCACACTGCCATGGACATCTGGCACGGCCACCTGCAACGGCACCCTGCAGTGGCACCACCCACGCTCCAACGCGCACACAGGCACCTCTTCCTATACTTGAAGTAAGAACCCCAGTAGCCCTCGCTATCTGGGAATAATGATCAAGACATTTTACGTGTTGCTGTGTGAAGTTTCCCAATGAGATGCACATTCCCCTCACTGTACAATGAAGCAAACTCAACGCTGCATGTTCAAGTCTCAGACGGAGCTCAACATGTCCCTTGGAGTCCAGGTCAAAAGCACATGTACTCCTTTGGGGTCTTAAGTCGTTTGGGGTCCTCATCACACTTGGTACAAATTCCTCCATTAGCCCTGAACAACACGCCTCCGATATTTCCCAACACCCTTCACGCAAGGCCACATCGCGGCAAAAGCACCCCACTCAGGCTCCACCGCCTTTCCTCACAAACCTTGGACCTGCCTATATTATGTTCTTGCTGCCACATTGTCGCAACAAGCCTACCGAATACCAGCACCCCACCCACCTACCCTCACTCCCTCCCTCCATCCATCCCTCCCTCCCTCAACCCTTACAAACCAACATAGTTGCCAGCAAGAAGATCAGGAGACTTTACTTTAGGTTGCGAGGCTGTCGCAACGAACTTTTCAAAACACAAGAAGTATATACATTTCATTCAACTGCAGGCACCTCACCTTTAACTTTAAAAGGATTGCTTGTCCGAGCTACAAAATCAACTTCAGCCGTCCCAAAGTCACATTTCGTACTTATTGCCTGGTCAGTAACTAGTGCCCACTCCAAACGCCAGGCAGTGGTCAATGGAGATATCACCTGAGTGCTGAAAAATATTGCTGAAACGCCTTCCGATTAGAAGCATGTTGAAGACCTGCTGCAAAGTCTTTCGCCACTGTGCCAACTTTGGGCGGTATCAAAATGAGGCTCTCGCATCAAGCTCAGCAGCTTCACCTTGGCCAGTTCTGCTGTGTTTGAACAAATAGACATGTAAAGCTGCAACTCAACAAATGTGACTTGCCCAAGCGCAACCAAGTGGCTGAAAAAGAAGCATGCAACAAGCAAAACCTGCGAAGCTTAACTGGCCGCCCAATATGTCTATCCGCATGCTCATTTCACGCCTGCTCGAACTGGTAGCTCCCGACTCCAGCTTTTTCAATAAAGTCATAGACCGCCTCATCATGTTATTCAACCAGGCCTCCTGCCAGTAAATCGGGGCGAATAGTGGCCTTCTGGTTGGCAGGCCGGGAAGTTTTTGATGCTCTTCGCTCGTGACCACACCTCAGTTCTGTGGAGAGACAGTTGGGTTACTGTACGTTGTTCAAATTTGCTTGACCGCACGGCCTTGCGCCTTATGCTTCTCAGCTTGTGATCTGAGCACTAAGCCCCTCAAAGGCTCGAAGCCTTGGTCGCAATGCTCCAAGACCTCCCGATAGAGCAGCAGCCACCTCAGCCAGCAAATGTTATGAAGTTGAGTCGCACATCCTGAGCTGAAGCAGATCAGATCAACCTGGGTTGATTCAGACTTTGGACTGATTCAGACTTTGGACTGATTCCAGGCCCTCAGGAACGGCAAAATGTGCCTGCACTGACGGCAGAGAGCTTGGAAGGCCCTGCCAAAACATGCATGCTTTGTTATTCTGCGAGGCGGCAGACTTTCACTGGAGCAAGTAAGACGACACAATGGCAACAAGAGTACGAAATTGTGACTCTCAAAAGCCAATCGCTTATGTGATGTCCTTTCCACACGTGACCTGGCCTCAAGTTTTTGATGTACTTTGGTAAAGTGCCCACGAACCTCAGGCTGGATTAACTTCTGCGGCCAGCGTTTCAATATTCTTATGAATGTCTCAGATGGGAGCCTGCGCCACCACCGGCACGGCAGGCGTGGCAAGCATAAGTTCAAATGGTGCCCTTACGTCTTTACGTCACTTTGTCTCACGTAGTATGCAGAAGCATTGACAGTGAACGGAAGCTTACTGGTACAATCAGATCTGCCATGATATTTAGCCGAAGTTGCTAAAGGCTTGGTGCTCCCGATTGAAATGTGATTGGGAATATCTGTACGTATATATGTATATATCATACTGATACTTGTCTTGTAGCTTCCTTTTCTCTCCAGCCACACACTGAGCAAAATCGCATTCGGAGCGTGCAAAGTCAACAATAAATGCACCGGCATAGACCCAAATAGTGTATTGAAAGAGAAATATCAGGATACTTGTGCAGTCGCTGGGTCGCTACACAGCCAACCAAAACCCGAATGAAACATAGAAAGGGCCAACAAGCAATGTGATCGGAAGACGGACGAGTGAATGGAAAGCTACACAGTTCGACTTAGACGACCTACGGACTTAGTCAGCAATCCGGAAACACTTCTGCACCTTTGGCGTATCTATACTTTCCTTCTGCGTTGCTTGCCTTTTGGCGCTTGCCTTTTGCAACCGCCAAGCGGATCATGATGGCGTAAGTGGCAAAGGAAAATCCTGTTAGGCAATTGGATTCCAGAAAAGTTACGACCTGGGCCTGGCAGCCTGGCTCAAAGAGAAGTAAGAAATTCCGTAGTTTGGGAAGAAAAACTGTGACTTGCCGCAGCTTCAAGTTGCCAGGGTTCCGGCGTTCCAGGTGAAAGTTGCGAGCAATTCATGGTTCCAGAGTCAAGGCGCGATGATAATGTTGCAATCAAAACACATACTGTATATAGTTCCAGGCACATATGACATAGAGCAATAAAAATTTGGTTCGGGAGTTGCGAAGTTGGAGGGTTTCAAGGTTCTGGTTGCAGGGTTCCAGGGCTCCGAAGCTCCCAAGCCGAAAGACTATGAAAAATTTGCGTCCAAACTTCCAGGCTTCCATGCGAAAAGTCACGAACAGGGCAACAGCTCTATAGCTTACAACTGGAACAGCTGTGCTCATAGCTTCGCAAAGTGCTCACGGAATTCATGGCTCTAGGTGCCGGGCCAAACCACCAGCTTGTCTGGGGCGTGGTGTCTCATCGTAGGAAACCTGATTGCGGCGTATCTGCTGGCCAACCCTCCTCTCCTGCACTTCCAGCCAATGTGCTCGAGGCTGAACATCGATGTGAGGTGATAGCATCGAAAGGCGCTTTTCATGTTCGACCGTGGTGTCATTGTACACAATCTCGTCATCAGCAAGCGGTGCCATGCTAAAATCAGGTTCAGGAAGCTCAGGGCATGCAGAGCTACTGGATTCTTCGCAAGCATCTGCCCTCTCGGTTTCAACAACTGGCATCTCGTTGTCCGTTGTGTGAGTAGTTTGCCTTTGAAATGGTTGGGGTTGAAGTTCAGACTCAGCCTCTGAGGTCAGACTTGGATTTCGTTGGTTCCTGGAACATGGCAAGGTAGGAGTCTTAGATAGCCGGTCGCGCTTGGCATCGCTGTTGTCAGGGGCGCATGCATGAACTGGCGTATTGGGAGGTGTTTGAGGCACATCCGATTCCCAAAACTGCACATCCTCAAAGTATGCAATATCCAGTTCGTGGCAGACCTGAAGGCCCAAATTACCTCCTCCTCCTCCTCCTCCTCCTCCTCTTGGAAGCCTGTACTGTCCATGGTAGAGCTGCCTTCTGAAGTCTTTGGGCAGCTTGTTTGGATCAAACATCTTGGCAAACCTGCCAAAAGCTGCGAGTCCCAACATCCAAGCACATCTAAAGAACAATATCCACCGACCCTCGATCCGCAGGGAGCGCACACGCGTTGGTTTGCAAAGGACATGAGAGCTAATAAGGAAGAATTCTAAATCATGTTTAATCTACTACGTTGCATGGGGGGAGGTTAGGCAAAGCTGCGGATAATGTTTAGCCTCAGGAATCGGTTGCGCAATCCCATTTCGTTGCGTTGGGAGAGGGGGCCGGGAGCTAGGCTATAGGCGGCTCAGAAATCAGTTTCAGATCGCCGTGCTGTGCTTTTGTGTTTGAATTCAAAAGTGGTCTTTTGACATTCAATGGCCAGGTTTTTAGTCGCCCGATCCAATGAAGCTAGGTCATTGGAAGGGAAGTGGTTGGGGACGCTCAACCATGTACCTGCTCATTGTACACTACAGAACGATTTTTTTCGCCTGGTTCAAGAACACGAGGCAGAATTCTCGGCGGACTTGTCTATCAGCTCTTTCTGTTTCACTGCTCTCAGTTACGCTACAAAGCGATCCTTTCATCTTGCTGAACATAAAATGGCAGTGGTTGGACTCCGCTGCATGACTGCAGGTTTCCCGCTGTACCAAGGTGTCTTCAGGGCATGTGACATTCCGACCGTACACGCTAGATCTTGAGTGTGCATTTCTCGCTCAGAA
>CAXIVM010000551.1:0-41000 GCA_964035705.1 Porites rus | reverse complement strand
GCGATGGCCTCCATCCTAAGAGCGATGGCCTCCCACCTAAGAGCGATGGCCTCCAACCTAAGAGCGATGGCCTCCAACCTAAGAGCGATGGCCTCCAACCTAAGAGCGATGGCCTCCAACCTAAGAGCGATGGCCTCCAACCTAAGAGCGATGGCCTCCAACCTAAGAGCGATGGCCTCCAACCTAAGAGCGATGGCGCCTCAAACAGCGATGGCCTTCACCGACAACCTACTAAGGATGGCCTCCAACCTGGAAGCAATGGCCTCCACCTAGGAGACTATGGACTTCACAGGTTCGCGACTCTACTGGCATCTCCCGAACGGTCTTCATCAACGCATGGCCCTTGAAGAGATTCTAGCATTCTGCGATGAACGCACAGTGCAGAGGGGAAAGACAAGTATGCTAGTGACGAAAGCATACTTGGTAGACACTCACAGCGTCTCCGAGCTACCAGTGCTCCGAGGCGGCCAAAGAAGGAGCGGACCACAGGACCAGGGATGTCCCCGACGAGTTGCAGGATGTTGTGAAGAAGCTCCACGCTGCAGTCAAGTCAACAAGAACAAGCGTAAAAGAGCGAAAAATACAAGGGCAAGCACCCTGGCATGATGAAGGCTCGCAACCGCAAGTCCAAACAGGGGCCGCTTCGGCAATTCCTGTCCAAGCTGGGGCCACTTTTTGCCAGGCTGGCCTCAGTCGGAGCTGTTTTCTTTTGTGTTCTTTTTGAAATGGATAAGGGTCGTGGCACCTGGACTTTTCATGTATAAACCTCAACGGGACGCTCCACAACGTGACATGCTGCCTCTGCCCTCCCTTAGGGAGGTTAGCCCGGTTCGAGGAAGAGTGTGTTTGGTTTCCAGAAATCTTAGAAAACGATCTGCCATCAATGTCATGGTGAACAAGGCCATTCACTAATTGAATTCGCTTTATGTTGGTGGAAGCGGAGGTGAGGTGGTGGCGTCTCGTCTTCTGGGCAGTCAGAACGAGCTACCAGGAACCCCAAACGGGCGTTGAATCGACTTTCGTTGCCGTCGGGTAAGGTTGCTGGTGTAGATCTAGAAGAGTCTCTCACTGGTCCTCTTAAGGACATGGTCTGTGACTTGGAGAACTGGATGCTTCAGGATGCTTCGCTTTGGAGTTGAACTTGTGATAAGGCCCATCAAATTACAGCACACCATTATAATGATCCCAGCCTGTATAACCATGCTAAGTACCTGCAGTTTTTGCGGCACTTGAAGCAATGTGGCATTTTAGGATACACGCAGACTTGTCCGGGCAGAGTGGGAGCTTGGTGCAACGGCAGCGTCTCATACTGGATTGTCGTCCAGTGAAACTTTTCTTCAAAGAGTCTCTCACAGAAAAAGGAGCCAGAGAGCTGGAAACGGAATCATACATGTGTACATATATAACTATATCTATATGTGTAATGCGAAGACCGGATTAATAACCCCGCCACGTGGAAGGTCTGAATAATCTGCTCAGGGAGTAGTCGTAGTCGTAGTCGTCGTAGTCGTAGCCGTCGTAATCGTAGTCGTCGTAGTAGTCGTCGTAGTAGCAGTAGTAGTAGTAGTAGTAGTAGTTGTTGTTGTTGTTGTTGTGTGGTAGTAGTAGTGGTAGTAGCAGTAGCAGTAGTAGTAGTAGTAGTAGTAGTAGTAGTAGTAGTAGTAGTAGTGGTAGTAGTAGTGGTAGTGGTAGTGGTAGTGGTAGTGGTGGTGGTGGTGGTGGTGGCGGTGGTGGTAGTAGTAGTAGTAATAATACCAAAATTTGACCTGGTTGTGGGCTCGGATTAAGTGGGGGGGATTTCTGGTAGAAAACCAGACCATAGGGGGGGAAATCAACAACCAATACTATTTTTAATTTGGGCAATTTCCGGCGGCTTTGTGGGCTCAGATTAACTGAGGGGGAATTATTGATCCTGACTTTACATTATACATGTATATATATATATGTGTGTGTATGGCAAATGTATATGATAGTTTACAAAATCTGTGGAGGCCATGGTGCGATAAGTTCCAAACATCAGAGCGGTTGGTCGGTTGGCCAAAACAGAAACAACCACAACACCCTGGCATTTGGCAATTGGATACGATCTCATTCTTCTCTCTACTGCGATTGTCCCGACATGAGCTTGTCTCAAAAAAGGTCGACAGGACATGTTCACAAACGAGTGGAGGCAAAGGCGGAGAAAAAGGGAATGATGGCGGGCGGAAAATGAGTGGGACATGTAAGTACGGAGATTATGTACAGCTACTAGGACGCTGCTAGGAACAAGTGCATCGCTACTAGTAACAAATGCCTTACTAGTAGTAACAAGAAGCTATTAAAAAAAAAAAAAAAAAAAAAAAACGATAAGAAGCTATAGAATTAATTAGAATTTGTACAGCTCGTGTCACAAGCCCAGCGAGTTTTTGCCGACCAAGCTTCACCGGCGTTGCCGGAGACTTGGCTGACGAAGGTGACGTTGGGCGTGGCGTAGGCGCGGAAGGCCCAGTGGTCACAGTCCTGGGGGCGCGCCGATGGGGTCAACTGAAGCGGCTGCGGCGGAGTTTCAGATCTGGCTTGAAGTGGATGGAAAGACCGGATCATAAAGAAATAGTTCTTCTTTTTAGGACTCCAAATGAGATTGTTCAAGTGGTCTCTTCCAAAAAGTGAAAAGATGTCGAAGCTCGAACGAAAAAATTGAAAAAACATTATCTAAAGGATGGTCATCTTTTGTGCTTCTTCTTGCTGCAGCAGTCGATCTTGCATCTGCTTCTTCAGCCTACATCGCCCCAGCAAATACGCCTGGCGCGAAGAAAACCGGTCCTCGCTCTTCGGTGTCAGGTCTGGACGTTGAAGCACTAAACCAAGACCCATGTTGGTGGTCGTAGTGGTGGCCTCAAGCGACGCGTGAAGAGCTGTGAAAAACGAAAACACATGAAAACACGGACTCGGCAAAGCGAGGTCTGTTGAACACGCCCTGCTTGGCAGAAGGTTTCAGCATTTGACGGGAACAATGAATGCAGGAGCCAGAATGATGGACTCCGTCTTGAACTCACCCCTGCTCCCTTCATCTCACAGCGGACACCCTGCTGCTTTCTGATCTACTTTCGGGCTGCAAAGAACTTTGGCAAATGACTCTTCAGGGAGCACATCTGCCTGAACCAGACCTCCTCCCTACACCAGCCTCCTTTTTCGGTTTCGGAACAAGGGACCACGTCGTTCTACAACTAATTCTGATTGTTCTTGGGTACCCCTGCCCAAGGCACGTCTGGTTCAGGTGAATAGTGTCATGTCACTTCAAGAAGCATCTTACACTAAAGGTAGCCTCGTTTCCTTGGGCTGTTTCCGCGGCCTCATGATTGCGCATGCTGGGTTCCAAAGCCGTGCGTTTGCCAATTCTATAGGTTAGCTGGAGCCATGATTAAACCTGTAGGTTGGCAACCTACATGTTTGTGAGTCTGCATCGCCGGCATCTTGGCAAACTCTAGATCAGTTCCAAAAATGTAGGTTGACCGTTATATGTCTGCATCAGCGGCACCTCTGCCCAATATATGGTTGATGTTCGGGTTCCCAAGCAGTAGGTTGGCACACTCTAGGTTCAAGCCATGATTGAACCTATAGTTTGGCAACCTGCAATTTGATTGGTCTGCTTCTACCTAATAGTTGATCTGGAGTTTCCAAGCAGTAGATCTTCAAACTCAAGAAAAGATACCAAGTTCAGGACTAGCCTATGCTTTCCAGCTGTGTTTTTTTCGGTCGGAGAAGCTCAACTCTGTCTGGACCCACCTTTGACCATGAAATGGGGCCTGACCTACCTATCAAATGCGCGAAGAAACACGAAAGGAAAACGTACGGAGGTCTCATGTTGTTTCAAGGCGAGGAGCGAGGACGATGGAAATTCAACGCCCCACTGAGACGCATTCAACTTGTTGTTTCTTGCTGTTTCTGTGCCCCATTCAAGCTTACGCAATGCTTACGCAACACCTGAGTCGGCACCTTAGGCTGTGGCTGGGTTGGGATCAGGGCCAGTGCCGCACTTGTGGGCTGCACTGATCAAGTTCACCATCAGATCCTCAGTGAAGTGGCTGTCAGCACAGCTCTACATTCCGCTGAATGAGAAGCAGTCGGTGGATGTGGATGTCATTCAACTGATGGATGGAGTTGCAAAGGAAGTCCGATAAGAAGAGATACACAGTGGATCATTCTGTTCCTTTGCGAGTGGCTGATTTCTGGGTGATGGGCTGGTCAGCAGCGGTGCATTTGTCTCAAGCTTGACGACCACTGCGAGGTCACACCGGGTTGGCGCGGCTCTCGATGTTCGCCCAAGCGAACACCCGTCCCGGTGGGATGGATTCGTCCCGATGGGAGAGGCTCGTAAGTTGGGGAAGCGGAGATCGTACTGAGACGATCGTAAGATGGGGAGATGACAATTACTTCGATGCAAACCTCATAGACCAAAACCGCCAAAACCATCCAACATGTGGTTTCCGGGGGTTAGAGCTCGGGGCCCAGGAAGTCTCCAGCCAAAGCACCACTTTGGCCACGTTCAGCGTGAGCTTTCGCGTCACAAAGACGACCTCCCAGGCGCGTTCACCGACGGCGTCGGCTCGGCGAAGCCATGCGGACGCCGTCTTCGCTTCGCTGGCGCAGCTCATGGATAGGACATCGCTGGATAGGTCGAAAGCAAAGGCGTTTGACCTCAAAGATCCCTTTCACCCCCAAAAATGGAAACCTAGACTGAAGAGTAAAAGCGCCGCATTGCGCAGATGTAAAGACATCCTGGTAGGGGGTTCTTAGTCAACAGTCTACATTAGGAGTGTTGCCTTGAACTTCTTGCACGATTCGTTGCAGATCGCCACTAAGATACTAAATAAGGGCAAAGACGCGTCTAGGTCCACCTCTTCTGGTTCACGACAGTAAGAATCACCTGGCAGACTGCGCACCTGGCAGACTTAAAGGACTTATATAACTTATAGTAGCTTCTTGTTACTACTAGTAACAGGTGCCTTACTAGTAGTAACTAGAAGCTATTAGATTATAACCAAAAATCTCAACGCCACCGACTCACAGGTAGAATACCTATTAGGTTGGAGCGCCATCCCTACTAGGTTGGAAGCCCTAAGAATGACCAAAAAAAGACGAACAGTAACGCCAGCGCTGCTGAAACGGCCTTCGTCGGGCTCCAGGATTCCACATCCGCCAGGGTGCCCAGGGCCGCAGCCGTCAACTGGCGACGAAGTGGGGCCCCACGGCCGCCCCACCGGCACATCTCAACAACATCTCAACAGCGAACCCAAAGACCACTTTCAAAGAACCTTTCAAAGAGCAGCTTTCTCAGCTGGTTTTGTAGTATGAAATCCTCCGTTAAAAACCATGTTCATTCGGAAAGAACCAGTAAATCACTGGTGGCGCGAATCCTAGGGTATGGATAGACAAGCTCTACTGACCACTGACCACATCTGAATATCAAGTCCTGTGAAAACACAAAGAAGCGTGGCATCCCCTATGCTGCAGCCATTTCACGAGCCTTGGAGCCTTCACTGTGAGAAACCAACCAACCAAACGAAGCTTTTGGGATATGGTGGTCTTCCCAGTTGATCACGGTTGACTCGAGAAACACGGACACCTCCAATTCCGTACCATCCCTTCGTTCGTTCATCTCCTCCCATCCTGCCATCCATCTCCCTAAGCCGATGCCTTCCACCGTGACCACCCCCGCCTGGCTGGTCATCGCGGCGTCGCCAAAGCCGATGCCTTCCACCGTGACCCGGGCACCGCCCTCCTCGGAGCCCACGGGCGGGTCGACGCGGTGGATCTCGAAGCGCCTTGGGCCGGTGAGGAGACCAGTCTTGGTGATCCATTTCGGAAACCGCTTGGAAGGCCGGAACATGGAAAAAGGGAATGGTTTGGAACATGGGGTGGTGGATGTTTTTGAGAACATGGGGAATCGACAGGGGATGGTAGGGGGTCTGGTAGTCTGGCCGACAGGATGAGGGGGGAAATCATGAGATTGGAGTCGTGTCATGTTTTGTTACAAGTAGCAAGAATGCTACTAGTAGCGGAGCGTTTCCAGGAGCCCCCCAGTAGCGTCCTTGCTCCTGTTTTGGGATTGTCATGTTCAGTTTACACCTGAGGTGCAGAACTGAAAGTTCGGAGGTGTCTTCTCTTCTCGGCCAGGGCACGTGTCCAGGTATGATGGACGCTCTGAGATGCCATAGCCTCTGCTGGTCACCTGGGCCCGCCAGACCCTCGCGGCCGGAAAAGGCCTCGAAATGGAAGTGCACCAAGTGCTTTGCAGCTTGGCTTGACATCCTTTTTGGGCCGCCCAAACTGAACATCAGCTTCTCCGACCAGGTGAAGGCTGCCCCCCACCATCTGTGAGCCGAGTCCGCAATCGCCCGCATCGGACAGGGCACCAAGAGCTTGGGCTTCACAAAGAAGTTGGGAGGCTTGATGATGCCTCAGCACAAGCATACACAAGCACGCACAAGCTCTTCAGCTTCACATTCACGCTTCACACACCTCGCATAGATGTGAGAAATGTACCTGGTGGCTTTCCTCCAAGGCACCACTCAGGGCCAAGTCGGAGTTGGAATTTCGGGATTTGGAACCAGTGCTACTAGGAACAAGAAGCTAGTCTGTACTGTCACCAATTCTCATGATTTGCCAAGCATCCAGATGCTTGTCCATTCATCCAAACATCCAAATACAATGAACAAAATTGTTAAGCCATCTCACAACATCCGCGCTTGCCCCAGAAAGTGTCTGGAAACGCTCTGGACTAGGCGCAATCTTCGTTGTAGATGTCCTGTCAAATGTTTCTCATGACATCGGCACTCACCCAACACTAAGAGCAGTGGTTGAAAACCGAAGAGGTGTGCTTACAAAGAAGCACCGCTGCCGATCTGCGAGATGAGTCTCGAACAAACCCTTCGTCCGCAGAAAACCCTCATGTCTCCTCTGTTCGCCAATCGACAGGGACCGAGTGGTGAGTCCTTGTTCTCGGTGCAGAGGGGCTTGTGCACCATGGCGGATCTCCTGTCACCGTCGTTCACGGTGCACCGTGAACGGTGCAGTATGGGATTCAAAGGAACGCTTTCTCCATCAAGAGAAGTTGGGAGGAGGGAGCAGGGACAGTAGACATGCTTTAAGCTTTGGCGTTTGGGGGCAGTGATTGATCATGGGCGGCTGTCGATTTTGTTAAAACCACCTTGGCGAGGGAAGTTGGGAAGTATGGAAAAGCCATTGGGAACAGAAGGAGCAAGGACGCTACTAGTAACAAAGGGCATTGCTACTAGGAGCAAGGACGCTACTAGAGGCGCTCCTGGCCTTACTACTAGGAACAAGAAGCTACTAGTAACATTCGACTGACATTGTCTGCCGAGGCCCGAAGGAACCAGCATGAAATGACGGGAAGGTCTGCATATCAAGTCCCTTCTGTGCGATGTCAGCTTGCTTACTTCAACTTATTCTGATCCTCGACCTAGGGCACTGCCTCATACAAGCCTAGGTCGAAGACAATCAAAAAAGAGCCAGCCATGCGGCATGCCTTTTCACAGTTGCATCGTTGAGTAGTGTTATGAACGGAATTCCAGTTGCTACATCCTTGTTGCCACCGACATAGCATCAAGGGGCTTTGGCATCAAAAATGTCACATTGGTGGTTAACCTTATCACAAACTTGACACCTTCTCTGTCCAGTGTCTAATTACATGGTCAGAGGTGTCACTCTAGGTTCCGGCGGCAGCAGCTGCAGCAGCAGCAGATCTCTGCTTTGCATTGCAGCTGAAGCTCAGAAGGCAAGCAGCCGAAGCCACCCTTCGCATCGTTTCGTCAAGCCAAAGCCACTGCCGCAAGTGCACCCGCTCTACCACCTGAGCTGCTCCAGTTCTGGGACCAAAGGCAAGTTCTGAGTGTCCAAAGACACTGGCCCTTGGTCTTCCGTTGAGACTTCCGATTTGGCGCGTGAAGGCGGCAGGACCCAAGTGGTCCGAACCCGGCCCCGTTCTCTTCTGTGACAGATGGAGAAAGGCGGCTCCACGGGCCTCCGCCCAGGATGATCAAGGCAATCATGGACATCAAGGCAAGAAATCATGGGATGATCATGGTGCAGTCCAGGGCCAAAAAGCTCCAGCTTTCAAGGCTCTTCCACCAGCCGATGAGGTGTCTGAATGTGCCTGGTGGCATCATCCGTGGACTCGTCATCGCTTGGTCATCGCTGAGTGGTGACATCTTCGTTTCTGCCAGCGTCTCAGCGTGGTCCACCAGCGTGGCCCACCAGCGTCGTCACCCGACTGGGCGACCGGCGTCAGCGTCGTTCCAGCAGCGGGGGTGTTGTCCAAAAGAAAAAAGGACGCCACGACGATGTCGGCGTCGTTCTGAGGTCCCAGGCTTCAACTGGCAAATGATGGTCGTCTGATTCACCTCCCAAACTCGGCCTAAGGCCGATTCCAAGGGTGAAAGACCAAAAGGATAGATCTTTGGCCACGATTCCATGCTTGAAAACCGAACTGACAAAAGACTGGCTGAGAAGCAGAAGCAGCTTTGCCTTTTTCAGGTTTGGGCAAAATTTGTTTGAGGTTTTGCACTCTCAGCAACCTTAAGGGGGTAGAGGTAGAGGGTATGCGCGATTGTTTCAGCTGACTGAACAAGCCCGCTGTTGGAACCAAAGACCTAGAATGGTCGTCTATTTGCTTTTTTTTTTTACCAGGGGTCCAAATGGTGCGCCTATTCTATTGCACACATACAAGACTCGTTTGCAGCTGCCGCAACCTTTCATGACTTCCAGCTTTTCCCTGCGCCAGTTCGGGCAAGCTGCACGGCCGGTCTCCAAACATGATCTGCACCTGACGAGAAGCCGGCAGTCACTGCCAAAGAAGCTCGCGGCATCCAAGATGCTTGAAGTTAGGGGTGAATAGATGTGAATAAATGAGTAACAAGTGCCTTACTAGTAGGAACAAGAAGCCATTAGAAACAAGTGCATCGCTACTAGTAACAAGCGCCAAACTACTAGTAACAAGAAGCTATTAGAAATTCAAGTCTCAAAGCTCCTGTGGATGGTCATCGGTCATCCCAAGAAAGCCCTATCCGTCACCCACTCTCCTGGCGTTGGAGCAAGCCGAAATTGAACCCACTCAGCGTGACATTGCTGGTGATGGCGAAGGACAAGGCCTTGGGCTCTGGCAGAGAAGGCAAGGTTAGAACCGTTACACCCCCTGTTAGGCTTCCTCAGTTGCTTCTGCCAATCCATGGCCTGGACATCAAGGAGCTAGCTGCTGAGCTGCTGAGGTGTTTTCAGAAAAAAGAAATATTATACCGGCATAGACCCCAGATAGCACCCTGTATAAACTCGCTATCGTTGTTTTACTGTTATCGTTTCTGGGCCGGCAATGCAAAAGTAGTGTTAAGGCGCATGCCAATACTGAACTGCTGAGCACGGGGTTATTTCAACAGCCCAAGTGTGCAAGTAGGCGCATGTGGTCATGTGCAAACCTTTCAGAACGCCTGCGCGTTCTCACTAAAAGCGTGTGTTTCCTGCCGAAAGTAACGATGCTTAGTCCACATAAAAGATGCAAGCGACACAAGGCACACCATCCCACTCAAAAACCTAAATCACATAACAGCATCCACGTCAAAGGCAGGCAAGAAAATGACAAGGCGGCAGCGGCAGCCAAGAGCGAAATCATGAACAGAGACAAACTTGGGAGACAAGGCGGCAGCGGCAGCCAAGAGCGAAATCATGAAGGAAGACAAGATTGGGAGACAAGGCGGCAGCGGCAGCGAAAGTATGAAGAAAGACAAGCTTGGGAGACAAGGCGGCAGCGGCAGCCAAAAGCGAAATCATGAACAGAGACAAGCTTGGGACGGCAGCAGCACCCAACAGCGAAATCATGAAGGGAGACAAGCTTGGAAGACAAGGCGGCAGAGGCAGCCAAGAGCGAAATCATGAAGGGAGACAAGCTTGGAAGACAAGGCGGCAGAGGCAGCCAAGAGCGAAATCATGAAGGGAGACAAACTTGGGAGACAAGGCGGCAGCGGCAGCCAAAAGCGAAATCATGAAGGGAGACAAGCTTGAGAGACAAGCCGGCAGTGGCAGCCAAGAGCGAAATCATGAAGGGAAACAAGCTTCACAGACAAGGCAGCAGCGGCAGCCAAAAGCGAAATCATGAAGGGAGACAAGCTTGGGAGACAAGGCGGCAGCAGCAGCCAAAAGCAAAATCATGAAGGGAGACAAGCTTGGGAGACAAGGCGGCAGCGGCAGCAAGAGCGAAATCATGAAGGGAGACAAGCTTGGGAGACAAGGCGGCAGCGGCACCCAAGAGCGAAATCATGAAGGGAGACAAGCTTGGGAGACAAGGCGGCAGCGGCAGCCAAGAGCGAAATCATGAACAGAGACAAACTTGGGAGACAAGGCGGCAGCGGCAGCCAATTTCCGCAATCAGGAACCCATCCAGTGAGAAGTAAGAACCCCTATAGCTTCCAGCTATCTGGGGAAAAACATACTAAACAAGATCTAAACACAAACGGCACCAGTCTTCCAGTGCACTCTCACCCATCAACACCCAACTGATCATGGGCCATCACCTCCCCATGTTTGTGCCAAAACCCTCGGCGCATGCATCACCTGCCGTGTCACTCTCCAACCTTATAGCAATGGCCTTCAACCTACTAGCAATGGCCTCCAACCTCATGGGAATGGCCTCCAACCTAATAGCAATGGCCAGCACCCCTTTTTGATCCTTTTTTCGGGTTCTTCCTCCGGGTCACCGGGCAGTGGGACTCACACTCTTCACGATGGGCGTATGGGGCCGTGAGTAGGTGAAGGTCAATGGCGTCCCAGCACTGGAGGCTTGTTGCCCGTTCACCTTGCACCGAGGAGATCGCGTTGCCCGTGGGACCTTCATTCTGGGGGACATGTCGTTGGCATGCCTTGGGAAGTCCACCAACACAAACACCATTTATATGATACCTGTTAGGATGCAAATTACTAGGTGGAGGCCATCGCATGTAGGTTGGAGGCCATCGCTAGTAGGGGCGAGAAGCTAGTTTCATGATCTTGAATCACTGCCCAAAAGCATCTTTCCAGCAAGTCAAATGCCTCGATCTGATCTCTTTCAATTCCAAATCTGAGTTCCCCGGCATCCACCAGCATTGCTTCCTGGAATACATGCGGTCAAATCGAAGATCCATGCACCATCGAAACCATGTCGAAGCATGTCTGTAGCTGAGTTGGCATTCGAAGGTGGTGTCAAGAACGGTCCAGTCTGCACGACTTCAGTGGAACAAACAGGGAAGAAACGGGATCCTTGCAATCCAAGTCGTGGGCCAAGATCTAAGATTTGGATACACCAAGCAAATATGGCCAACGGTCTGCCCCAAAAACAACGCACTCCACGTCAATGCCTTTCCAAGTCCTTCCATCAAAAAGGCCCACCCGACTGCCCCGAACCACGGTCTTCTTCGCCTCGAATTGAGTGCTGCTCCAATGGGACAAGTCCACTTCAGGAGTTGGCACTCCAGCACTGGCGCCACGTCGCCGGTAAACGCGATGCTCCGTGGTTTCGTGGAGGGGTTGACACTCCATGTGGTCATGGCTCAATAGGATCCATGGGATCCATGGGATCTGGTCAAAAGCGGGTGGAGAAGATGAAATTCGCCTTGGATGTGGTGAGCCAATTCCGTTGCAGTCGTGGGAACCTGCGAACATGTGAATACATGAGTCGTCTTGAGTCGGAAGCACTTTGGGGAATCCACTGTGATCTAACAATACTGCGCCCGTAGTGGGACGTTGACCAGGCATGGCATCATCAAGCTTGGCTCACTTGGCAGGGTGAACGTGCGAAACACAAAGAGAAGAAAAGCGTCTTTCGGAACAACATGCAAAATCTGAATGCCCCGATCCGGCTGGCTTGATAGCGATTAGCATGCCATAGCGAGTGTCGTGATCCTTCATCTCACCTGGCTGGTCTAGCCCTTCACCCGCACCTTCCAAGGTTCCAAAGGTCACGTTGCACTCTCCTGGCGCTTCGCCGCACTCGTCGCGCCGCGAGCGTCTCGTCGCGGCTAGAGCGACCACGTGGGTCACACACAGCGCGTCCTGCGAGCTCGCCCTTCAACAAGCCGCTCTTGTGGTAGAGCGTCACGTTGTTCTCGGAGCCTCGGAACTTCCCCCCCCAGGCTCGGCGCGTTCTTCCAAACGACCGAGCCCAGCACCCCAAGTTATGATGGAAGATGGAAGATGGAAGCAAATCCCATAAGTTCTCTTCTCCCCTCTCAAGAGCACCTGGGCGCCTGAGACACCAAGTCCAACTGGCTCATCACCTCAAACCCAAAGCCTTACTACTAGGAGCAAGGACGCTACTAGGGGCTCTGGCCTAGCAAGAAGCTACGAGGAGCAAAGGGCATCGCTACGAAGGGAGCGATCGGACGCTACTCCTTGGACCTCCGCCTGGTCCCGTGGACCCCGGGCTGGGGAGCTTGAAGCCGGTGCCAACGATCCGCACCTCAGAGCCGGCAACGGAGCGAAGGAACCCCGTTCGTGGCGATGCCCGTCCTTGCTCCGTTCGTGGCGTCCTTGTTCCTAGTACGAAAAGCTTCCAACCGAGAAGCAATGGCCTCCAACCTCCAACCTACATGAGAGCTCTACTCGAACATCGTTCAAAGCTCCACGAGAATTCCACGAACTGCGAGGAACACATCTTCATCTCTTTCGCCTCCCGTCTGACGTTCGACGATCGGAACCCACCGCGGGCTTTGCGAGAAACAGATGCGCCCAATGATCGAAGACACACCCGAAGTGCGGTCAAGTATTCCTGATGTGAGAGTGCCTAGGCACCCCAAGCAGTGTCGTGCTCATGTTTTGGAACATCTTTCTTTAGAAACCAACGGGGTCCCAGTTGGGGACACCTCCGTGGCATCCGCTGTGGCTCCTGCAGTGGCTCCGCCCAACATCGAGCCCACGCTGGGACTGAGACGCTCCACCTGGAGAAACAGCTCCGCCCGTGCACATGAAAATCAAGCGAAGGGACTCTGGAGGGCCTCAATGTTTTGTCGCCAGGTGCTTGCACCAAAAAAGAACTCTGCTTGAAAAAGCACACGGAACCACCCACCCAAATCCCAGGTCACTTGCGAAGGAAATGAAGCTATTGATGTCCTGTTCATTCCAACCTTTGTTGGTTCCTTCCAACCTCTTCGGAACAGAACGTCCGGATCGCCGACTCTGGTGGATGGTCACTTGGGGAGTGTCCATGTCCAGACATGTGTTACGTGACTCTGAAACCCAACCAATGCACGCGTCACGCGTCATGCGCCTTTGAGGGACCTTTCACCGTACCTCGTCTCGCCTCACCAGCTACAGACCAGCTGACTCAGCTCACTTGTCTAAAGCTCGGTGGGTCAAAGCGACTCAGCTGATTCAGCCTCTAGCCTCAGGCCCCACCTCATTGAGCTCCCCAAACTTCACCAGCACTGAGTCCTACCCGATGTCTTCGGCGTGTGTGGTTTTTACACACAGGGCCGGGCCGGTGTAAACGAAGCCGGAGTGCCCCGGTCCATGAACATGGATTCAAGAATGGTCCAAGAATTCTGAATGGATTGAATAATTCAAGAGATGTGTTGAAAAGAATGGCTTGTTTCAAAAAAGTGCTTCTTTGGGATCCACAAAGTTTGGCTTCGCGACTCCAGGAGCCCGTTCTTGAGAGATATGTCATTCTTGAAGGAGCATCTTCTCCTTTTTCCAGTAGCGTCCGATCGCTCCCTTCATAGCGATGCCCGAAATGCTCCGTCCGTAGCGTCCTTGCTCCGTTCGTAGTAAGGCCAGGAGCTACTAATCGTGCATTATCTGCCGGTGTTTTTTTCCGCCCTCCGACCCCACCACGCCCCCACACCCCCAGTCCGCCAGGACCCGTTCGAAGTGACGCCCGATCACCTGAGAGGACCGTGCCAGCCGTGTTCGAAGTGACATCCCTACGGCCTCGTGGAATGTTCCGGGTGATCTCTGGTAGGTTCCGGGTGATCCCAGTGGTTGTTCCAATCGCTTTCGCTGGGAGATGTCGCGGGTGCTGGTCAACCCGAGTCAAGCTACGGCCACATCTTTGTGAAGCGAGAATGGAATGAACATGGGACGAAAATATGGGGCCCGGCACCGACAGAGAAGTAAAGAGGACTGTGACTATGGCGGCTATGGTCCTCCATACTACAACAAGCAGCCCAAGGGTGGTTTGGATGTGTTTCTCGCTTGTTCGCTTCAGGCAACGTCCAACAATTGCCCCCTCAACCAACAATGACCAGCAGGAAGTCAGCATGTCAAAAACCAAGGGCCACTACAACAAACGAATTTGTTCCACTGGACATGAATAAAAACTGGGACAGGTGCTTTCACTGTGATCCTCGCCCTTAGGTTCTGAAAGATGCAGGACATCGACCAATGCCTGCAGGTCGGAGTCATCCAGGATTGGAGAGAAGTCAGCCCAACCTGCGCCATGTGTTATGTGTCCAAACAGATCTATCTCGAGCCGATGTGCATCGGGAGAAAAACACCGACGGATGCCGCGGAAACCCGCGGCCTTTCCAGCCAGCCATGACCTTCATCTCCTGAGAAAGGCAGCTCGGTGGGACGGCACGACGATGCAGCTCGCCACGATGCGTGATCCGAGTTCGGTCGATCAAGTAGCGACGCAGCCGAGCTGTGAGATCACCGGTCCATAGCAATGGGCCTCCAACCTACTAGCAATGGGCCTCCAACCTAGTATCCCACCTCACGTCGCACAGACCATCCCCGCTGCTTCAGTGCTTCACAGTGGCCGACCATCCCGCCACGCAGACCGGAACTTCAAAGGTGACCTCTGCAGCCGTCGGGAGACTGGTGTACTGGCCGCCAGACTTGGCAGCCAATTGAAGCGCGTCCATCCAACAAACTCCCCATCAGCTCTCCCCTCAAAAACACGGTGGAAAATCATGAAACGAGTGAAGACTCACACTGTTTCCACCAATGTGGGGAAACGATCTTGGCCAACCTGGAGAAACGAGTCCAACCATGCGTGAGGAAACCCCATCTGACCATCGTCGAACGCCCGGGTTGGTCTGGCTGAGGTCTCGGTGAAGTTCACTGATGGGACCTCCACCAAGCCGATCAAGACCTGGCATCGCGACTCAGACGGAGCGATCGGACCGCTACGAGGTAGGGGCGAAACTGGCCTTACGAGTACTATGAACGGAAAAGGAAGCTGCGAACGGGGCTCCTGGAGTGAGTCTGTGAGATGAAACCAACCAATCAAAGCAGTGACTGCACCTGAAACTTGGCAAAGCTATCGGCTTCAGAGTGAAAAACATGTATCTCAAGTCCTCAGAGGTGTCCTGGCCATCCTTCCGAAGTCCAACTTGGGCCTCAGAGGTGTCCTGGCCATCGAGCAGAGGCCTTCCATCCATGCCCCTTCCCCAGAGGTCGTACCTTCACAGCCACCAGCTCATCGAAGTTTCTCACTTCCAGGTTGACGATGGCACCCTCGCTGATGTTCAAGGTGGCCTCCACACGTGCTCGCTGCACCGGGGGGCCGGGCAGGTTCCACACCGAGTGTCGGTGCACCAGGTGCTGCCAGTGATGTGGGAGGGAGTCCGAGGGTGACCCATACACCTATACATACGTTCTTCAGGAATTCCGTTGGGTCTCTGCAGCGGAGGTAGCTGCACTGGTAGCGTAGCGGGCAAACAAGGTAGGTGGTGGTAGCGAACACGATGCGGACCCACCCAAACCAAGGATCACAGAGATCCGGAGCACCTTTTCACTCAGTGCCGTTCGAAGGCCTCCACGGCCTATGTAGCCACCATGGCCGAGTTCCGACCAGATCACGTGGATCAAAAGGGGGCCCCCTGGTTTGGGCCATACGCAAATGGAGAAAACATGGTGTCACCTGAAACACGTCCCAAAGCTGCACCAGGACAAAAGGAAGTCAGGTGATCACCATGTGCCTCACTCAGAAGCTCGTGACCTGGTAGGTCTCTGGCAATGATTGCAAGCTCCATGAACTTGCCCTGCATGGACTCCCAGAAGTCGTGGTGTCCTTCATCACCAAGCGAGTCATCCATGTGGGCCACTGCGGACTTGCCAGCTTTCTTGTTCTTCTTGACAGCCACGAAGTTGTGGTCAAATGCCACTGACCATCGCCAAATGGTCATGAACTTTTCCAAGCTGACACGACTGTCCGGCCGCTTCTTTGTTAGGCCGTCGGCCAAGTCGTAATCAGATGCCACCCATCTGAGCTCACAGCCAACTCGGTCCAAGTTGTCTCTCAATTGAAATGCTTGTTGGGCGGACCGAAAGTTGGACAACCCCAACAACGGGGATTCGTTGACTTCTATTGCGTCGAACCCTCCTCTCGAATCCGTACACAGGATTCCACGCACTTCCAACACTTGCTTCTCCACCGCCTGCACCAGACCAGTGCGATCGAGTTGAGGTCGTCGACCGCCGGTGTGAAGGTCTGTCCAAAGCACTCTCACCCGAAAGTTCTGGTCCTCGGCCTCTAAGATGGTCTGGACTTCAGCGTCGTTTGATCCGATGCTTTTCCGTCGCAGCTTCCAGCTCCTCCAGCTCAGCAAGCACATAGGAGTGACCTGGCCAGAAAGACAAGCAGGACCTGCGGCCATCGTCAGCATTCCTCCTGTGCTGTCACCCTTTGGCCTGTTTGCGTGTGCTTGGTCGCCCATGGAGATGAAGACGATGTCATTCCATTTCTTGGCACCGTCCAAGGGGAAGAAGCGCAAGTGAGAGGGTTGTCGCCGGACTTCACCAACCATAGATTGGATCTCTCTCGCTTCAGACATGGTGCCATTCACCGTAACTTCAGTGAGCAGGATGTTGCACCGAGAGCAAAGGAGAGGCTGAGTCTGGATGGCGAGCCATTGAAGACCTCCAAGGGTTGTGCGGCAAGCAGCCACTTCTCGTGGTGTGAGCTTTCCTTCCTGCCGAAGTGTTTGAGCAGGTATGTCCAGGTCCGGCAGTGCCTCCACATAGGCATCTTGATGCACAGTCACCGTGAACTTGCCGTCCTTGTAGGGCTTGGTGCGAATATCAGTGCCTGCATGCCTGTAGTCACGACGGCGAGCGGTGCCCCACTTGTATGCAGCATCGATGAGAGTGCATATCTCTCGCCACTCCTGGGAGGTGTTGTCACCAATGCGGTTGAAGTCGTCGACGTGTCCTCCCATGCATCCCAGCAACTTGGGATATCTGCCAGTGACATCTGTCTCGGTGGTCGAAAACCATGCTCACATCGAGCGCTCTCCAAGAACAGCTTGACCACCCAGCTTGACCAGGGTGCGGTGAAGGTCCAGCCAGAGACCGCGAGGAGCGGTGGTGCTGCCGTAAATGTTTCGAAGCACTTTGAGGATGCCTTCTTGGCCCACTCCCAGGGCCTCGCGAAGCTCAGCCACACCTGTAGTCCAGAGATTGGCGTCGGCTTCAGTGGGTTGTGTTTGCAGGAACGCTGTGGCCAAATCTAGGCCTTCCAATTCCCACTGGTGATGGCTTGCAAGCAAGTAGATGATGTTGCGGCCAATCATGGAGGTAACAGGAGCCGAAGTCTTGAAGGAGCGATCGAGGAGACTGGGATGTTGGAAGCCCACAAAACGATCCTGGCCTTAGCCTTTCGCTTGGCATCTGGCGTCACGGTCGTGTAGGGGTTGTTGGCCAAGTCATCCAATGCTTCTTGACGTTCCTCCTCCGGGATGGCTTTCCATACAAGGATCCATCTGGCCTTCAAGATGCGGTTGCTGTCATAGGCCTGCTTGATCTCCTCCGATGAGAGACATTTCCTCACCGCCTCATTCTTGATGAAACTTGAGACTTCTTTGTTCTTGGCGTGAGTGAAGAGTCGCTGCAAGGCCGGAGTCAACTTGGATATGTTGACCTCAGAGGAGTTCATCTTCTTGATCATGTAAACCACAGGGTTTCTCTCAAGGAACTTACGTTGTCGATGGGACGTGGCCTCCACCTCAAAGGTGACAGTCAGGATGTCCTCATTCTCCTTCAGAAGTTGTTCCAAGCTGAAGGCTCGCTCTTCCAGTGCTGCATCGACTTGCAGCTTTTCCACCCATGAGAGATGTAGTAGATCATCTTCTTCACCACGAGCTCTCTTGGATGCCGGTTCTTGAGCAGTGTCTGGCTCGGTGGGTTCATATTCATTGACCGACACCTCATCATCTCCAAGTCCAGGAGGATGCGGATCATCTCCTGCGCCAAGTCCAGACGCTGCAGGTCCAGGAAGTCCAGAGTCAGGACCTGCTGAAGAGCTGGGCCTCGAGTCCAAAGGCCGATCAAATCCAAGAGGTACGATGCTCTTCTTTTCAAGTCCAAGCGGAGATGATCGATGAACCACTCGATAATCTTCAGGTGCCAATGTTGACTTGGTGGTCTGACGTCTGATGGGAGCATATGTGGTGGAATCAGGATGCCAAGGGAGATTGGGATGTTCTGGCTCGTTCTCGGCAGGAATCTCATCAGTGAGGTCCTGGTACTCTTTCTTTGGCATGATGTCGGCCAGAGTCTTCCATTGACTGATGTCTTCCTTGGATGTCACCTCCCAGCGAAGTCGTTCAGGTTCAGTGACTGGACGAACACTCAGAGAGCAGAGCAGCGGAAGAGTTTGCCCTGCATGAGAACCCAAACCACATGCCTTCGGTGATCTTGAGGATCTTGATGGGGCAATGCCTCGGAGAAGATGACCCGACCAGGGCCGATCCATCCGGGTCTTTGACTTTTCCTCCTCCCACCACGTGGTCCTTCAAGTTCAGGATGAGCTCGTCGCCAGATCTTCACAAGATCGGTGCACTTGTAGTCTCTAAGAGGTTGCCGTGCCTTGGAATTGGAGAGCCTCATCAAGATGCGTCCAGCTCGATGTTTGCGAGCGACTTGCTCAGCCTGATGTCGGGCTGACACCAGTTTGGAGTATGACAGTTTGTCCTTGATTTGGTTGAAGGTCATGTAGTCTTCATCCAACAGGCTGTGGTCCTTGCCGAAGGCCCATTGATGTGAAGTGTAGCCGGAGACATATTCAGTGGAGTTCAGGGCAGACGCAGCCAGCACCAAAGTGACCCATTGGGTCCTGATCCATGGCCTCCAGCTGGATTGCAGATGCTGTGTGTTTCAGGTCCTTGATGGCATGCTCACCACGCCATGACTCCAGGCCTCTTTCTCGGCAGGGAAGTTGACGACAATGCCATTATCTTGGCAGAACTTGGTGAACTCTTCTGACCCAAATGCCCTGCCATTGTCTGGGATGAGCTGCAAAGGCTTGGGATAGTGAGTCAGCCATCCCTCGCAGAAGGCTTTGATGATCTGTTGAGCTGTCTCGGTCTGACGAGGAGCTCAAAGGGAGGCATCACCGGGACGACCACTCGAAGCTTGGTGGCCATGTCCAGCATCAACAGTCCCTTCACTTTCTTCTTTTGTCCAGGCACCGTCCAGTCGAAGACATCTATGCCGACGGTGGTCCAGGCTTGAGGCAGTTCATGAGTTGCCGCTGGTGGTACTCCTCCAGAGCTTGAGCCGCCAGGCTTCAGGGACTCACATGCTGGGCATTTAAAGTTCTCAGCAATGCGGATCTTCCAGAGAGGTTGACCAGAATCTCGAAGAAGTCGGACTGTGTTCCGAACCGTTGGATGACCAGCTGCCTTGTGGTAGTGTGCGACACGGGCAGTCCATCTCTCTGCTTCTTGTCTGGATGGTGGCAGTGCCATGGCTTCGGACTGAGATGAAGATGACGGAGCTGCTATTGCCTGATCTGCCTCTGGATCTTCAGCATTCTCAGCAGCCATGATGTCATTCTCATTGATGAAGTCCAGGGAGTTCACATCCTCCTTGGCCATGATATAGCGAGAACGCTGCGCATTCACCATCTGTGACTTCCAGAAGCGGCTGATGGCTTCGACCATTTTCCATGGGTAGAAGGCTGACCGGCTTGTCTCCTGTCCGGTAATATTCACATGCTGATGGATTGAGCAGCACGTTTTGGCCTTGAAGCGACTCCAGAAGCCTTCGTCCGTGGTGTTGATGCGCCACTTCTTGTGAATGAAGTCAGTGCCATCGATGGACTTGAGGTCATAGCGACATCCATCTACGCGGCATTGTTGCCAGGGAAGCCTGTAGATCTTGGAGTGCTCGTTGATGCCAACCAAGACATTCTTTTGGCCATTCCCAGTAGATGAAGGTCTCGGGGTCCTCCTCCAAGGCGTCCTTGATGAAGCGAGTTGCGTAGCCAAGCATGCGGCGCTCTCGACGACGATAGCTCTCCAACAGCTCTTGTCGTTCTGGACCTTGGTAATTCAAACGGGTCCAAGGACACCACTTGGTGCAGGGAAGTGAGAACCACAATCTCTTCGGACGTTTCACCTTTCTCTCATGAGCCAGCCGCTCCCAAGTGGCAGGTTGATAGAGATCATAGCCTTGATGAAGATTGACCCTTTTGCAGTGTAGTCCTTGGCGTTCCGAAGCCTTAGTGAGCCAGCTGTCAGGAGCGCAAGCAAACTCCCACAAGCCATCTCTTTGATCTTGCATGAGGTCCATGGCTGTGTTGGTCAGGGCTGTGGTCAAAGTGACCGCCATGAGCATCACCTTGGCCGCCATGTGCTTGCTCACTGTTCGACATGCTCCTGCTGGTAGGCCTCTGCCAGGTTCTCGGGATCGGTGATCACGTGCCAGCTCTGAGTCGACTGCGATGGACTTTGAGTGCTGGGAGGCGTCATCTTTGCCTTGGCTGAGGGTGAGCTGTACCCTTGATCGTTCTCGGGCACTTGATGCTTGTCCTCCGGGCGCAGAATGGCCTGGTTGATCGTGACCATGAGGGACTCCTCCGCCTCGATTTTCTTGAACATTGCCCGGCAGATGTCGATGGTCGGCTTGTAGCCGCGCATCAGTGGCTCCAGCTGGTTGAGCATCTTCTGAACCATTGCCGGACTGTCGTTGCGGGTCGTGTTGCCATGCTTGCCCTCCCGGGGCACGTACTTCAGACGAAGATGGCACACTTGGCAATCCACCCATTGGCCATGAGGGTTGCTCAGAGGTTTGCCCGCCTGATGCTGATTGTAGCACGGCCATTGATGAATCTGACAGCGAGGGTCTCGAGGATCTGCATACACCGCCCCCGTGGAGTCGAAGGGAGCCGGTGGTGCCTTCTTCGGTGTTGCCTCGGTCACCTGCTTGACCATCGCATCCACATCGGCTGGAGTCAAAGTCTTGGGAGCCATTCACGCCGAGGGAGTGCGAGTGCGAATTGGGGCTGGTGTCAACGAAGTGGACACGCGGCATCGAAGACTGAGCCAGATTTTGCCGGTGAGTCACACCTGCTGCATGAACTCTTTGCAAAAGTGCTTTTGAACGATCATGTACATCTGCACTGACTGTCATGAACATGAACGGTGATGAAGCTACCATATCATAATACTCCAAAGGATGAAAAAGTAGAGGTTGAAGTGCAAATGCCGTCTGTTGATTGGACCCCTTGTGCACATGAATAGAAGTGTGACCAGAACCAACATTGCCCATCGTAAGGTAGTAGGAGATGTCCAGGATATAGTGTCCCTTGTTGTTGGTCTTCAACTGATATGCTTCGGGGTGTTCTTCATGCGCATTCAGGGCCAATCCCGTCATGAAGTCGATCACCATCGCGGATTCGGCTCCGGCCAAATGGTCCATGCCCAAAAGTATTGGAACCAGGGTGCCCTTGTTGGTGTCAAACTCAGGTGGGTTTGGCAAAACATATAGTCCAAACGATCGAAGATGACCTGAAACCTTGCTGGAAAGAACTACTCTGTAAAGTGCCTGACCCCATCGACCATTCCCGAATCGAAAGTAGGGCCGCGCATACGGTTGCACGTCGATGGAGGCTCCAGGATCAAAGCTCAGCAAGGCCTGGATCAACCTTGACTGATTCTTCAGGGCCTGCCGAGGCAGTAGCACCGCTATCAATCAAGGCCTCGCCAGGAGAAACATTGGCTGATGAGGCAGCATTCAAATGCTCAGTCGTGAGACTCTCATGAATCTCAAGCCCGTTCATGTAGAAGGGCTCCATGGCATAAGCGTTCACAGCAGGTCGGCCAAGAGCTTTGTTCTTGCTCTTGCCCTTTCCTTTCCACATGGCATGTAGGTGTGCAGGTCGTGAAGGTGACTTTGACTTGATTTTGCCCTTGCCCTTACCAATCATGTACGTGTCATACACTGGGGAGTAGTCCGTGTAGAAGGAGCTGTAGCCCTTAGACTTACCCTTGTGGAACTGGGGGCGCATGCGATCTGGACATTCCCGTGCCAGGTGTTGAGTTGAACCACACTTGAAACATGCAGGACGAGGCTGTCCCTTGCCGGTGACATGACCAAAGCCACGATCTTTCCAAAGAGCAGCTTGAGCACGTTGGGCCTCGGTCCATGTGCGCTGTTCCAAAGCCATACCCTCAGCTGTCTTTGAGGTGTCAGCTTCTGGTTCAACTGAGTCTGTTTGGGTTTGAGCCTGCAGTTCATGAACAGGCTCTTCATTCCAGGATTCTTCATAGGCATGGAAGCCATAGTTCTCGTCAAGGTCATAGTCCCAGGAGCTCCAATCATCAGTGCCTACATAGGCCTGCCAGTTCCAGCTTTCATCATCCTCCCACCAATCATCGGCAGCTTGGGAGGCATAGAGCTCTTGAAACATCGCTTGTTGGCCAAATGAACCAGTTCTACCCCCCAACAACTGATCATCCCAAAGGGTCTGAAGAGCTTGGGTGACAGTTTCAAACTCCAAGGAACCTTTGGTGGTGGAAATGATGTCACGCTTTTCATCAGGGTTCAAACCAGCTGCTTGAAGAAGTCTGAACCCCCTCAACACTCCAAGCACAAATGAATCCGCTAGTGAAAGTTCGTCGAGAGGCTTGGCCTGAGCAGGCGAGGTCTTCTCCACTGCTGGAGTTCCTGCAGAGCCATGGTGACTAGGAGAGCCACCCATGTCTTGAGGACCAGCGGCAGCAGATGTTGTTGATGCTGAAGGCTTCAACTTGGGATTTTGATCCTCCTTGGAATCTTCTTCATCATCAGGAGGTGGCTCTTCGGCGTCCGGCCACCACTCATCCCATTCATCCCATTCTTCAGCATCATCAGGCAAGCCGAAGTCCTTCTCTTCCTGCTTGATGCCAAGCTTGTCCTCGTGGAGCCTTGAAATGGCCTCAACGAACTCGAATAGCCCAAGGCTTCCCTCACCAGGAAAGAATTCATGGCTTCTCCCTGGTGACGTTTGAACGAGAAGTATTGGCTGCAAATCGCAGCCGCATTTGGAAGGGCTTGACGTACCAAGGGGCTCGCGGCCAGAAGACGAAGCAGCTTCTTCGTGCCGCCAGAGCTGTCAAAGTCCACATTGGCCCATGACATAGCCAGGAGCCTTGCCGGACCGGTGAGGCGACTGATGATCTTCGTGGCACAGTAGCGTCGCTTGTGCTGTGGAGTAGCCCTGAGGTACCAACCTACCTCTCGGGTGAATCGCCTCCAGGTCCGAGCTTCCCCATTCCACGTGGGGATATGTCCGCTGTCTTTGTCGGCCATGGTGCAAGGTCAAGGGTCCAGGTTCTATCACCTGGAAGTGCAAAACAAATGAGGTCCCACCAAAATCAGGTAATCGAGGAACACTATGTCTCGTGCACTGAGGTGGGAGAAAAACCAAAAGCTAGCTTTCCGAGGAGATCGAATCCCTTGAAGATGTTCTCAACTATAGGAAAGCAAAGTCAGGTCCCTGGAGCGGATTGCTCCGCTACCAATGCAGCGGAGGTAGCTGCACTGGTAGCGTAGCGGGCAAACAAGGTAGGTGGTGGTAGCGAACACGATGCGGACCCACCCAAACCAAGGATCACAGAGATCCGGAGCACCTTTTCACTCAGTGCCGTTCGAAGGCCTCCACGGCCTATGTAGCCACCATGGCCGAGTTCCGACCAGATCACGTGGATCAAAAGGGGGCCCCCTGGTTTGGGCCATACGCAAATGGAGAAAACATGGTGTCACCTGAAACACGTCCCAAAGCTGCAGTCTCCGAACTTGATGCAATCGCTACTAGGTTGGAGGCCATTGGTTGGACAGGTCATTGCTATTGGATTTTGAGGTCACAAAGAAGAACGCCAAAAGGTCACGACGAACTGAAGAAGCTTGTTTTGCTGTGCTACTTTCAGCAGATCCAGGCAAGGATATTGCTTAGGAAATGTCCTCTGCTTCTTTGGTAGGCGCTGACTGCAGGAGAATGGATTTGGGCCAGGTCAGTCAGGTGGTTCGATGCCAGAATCCATAATTTGTAGATATGATGATGTGCATTGATGTACAGAATCTCCGATGATGATATGATCCAAGTTTGCAAGCACCAACCCGAAATTCTGCAAACGAGCGACTGCACCATCCACCAAGATCTTCTCCACACCTTACCACCAGACCCTTTCTACCGGTCCCATCAAATGTGAGTCTGGGCAGAATTTTTGAAAACAGGTGTAACGCCTCAAGTTTCCCTCAAACGGAATTCATGTTGGAGGCCATCGCTAGTAGGCTGGAGGCCATTGCTATTAGGGTGGAGGCCATTGCATGTTGGGGTCGAAACGCTCAGTTGCGCACGCTGAGCTCGCGACTGGGCTGTTGGTCCTCACTCAAGTAGCTGAAACCAAAAGGCGTCATTGGTTCAAAGCCTCCGGCGCCAAACTAAGATGGGAAGTGTCCCAGGACAGAAGCGCACCTCATTGGAAGACAGGGATTTCTACAGTGTCAAACAAGTCTATATCAGGTAGTATCCTAAAATGTTCCACCTGGATGGTATGGCTCGGATGGGATCAAAATGGCAGGCCGGCTCCTCGCCCAGTTCCGGACAAAGCAATCAGTTAGAATATGGCTTCTCCAAAGCTGCCAGGACACAGAAACGAGACCCAAAATGAATGAATTCCAATAATCAGAACCCTAGAAGCCTCTACCGCTGGGCACTTCTGACCAGCACTCTTTTGGGCACCAATAAGCTGTGCGTTCCATCATAAAACTGCTCATCGTGACATCGTGATTCTTCCTGCAAAATGTCTGAACTATCTGAAGACATTCCAGCGTCTTCATCCTCCTGAAGTTCACTTCCATCTCCTCTTGCCTCTTCTCTTCTCCTCTCTTCGGATCCTTCACGCTTTGGAAGATCGCAAAACTTTCTGCTTGCATTCCATGCCGCCAAACGGTGGCCATGCTGGCCATAGGCGTGTGAGGAGTCGAAGCCATCGTAAAAAATGTTCATAGCTTTGTGCAGCATGCTGTTGGTGTCCTCCTCGTCTGCATCCAACTGGCCCCGAAAACGCAGCAGCGGGAGCGGCAATTGTGATATGCTGCGAGACCTCATGATGGCCATGTGCATAGCCTGGAGGATCAGGCTTGCCGTCATTGGATCTCCCTGGTGTTGTGTTATCACACTGGAGCCCGTCAAAAGGAAGGGTAGGTTTTGCGGGTCTTCTTCCATGAGGTGATTTATGTCTTCAAGCTCTTCGTGGGTCAAGGCTTCAACCAGCCGCCGAAACTTCTCTAATAATGTTATAGAGGACGCGGATGATGCACCCTGAGTGACCTGTGCATCTTCTGCTAGAGGTTTCTGAGAGGCCAAGGATGCATGCCATGACAATGATGGAGACCTGCAATGAAAGTCAGCAAATTTCAGTCCCATTGCTTGCACAGCTGCCCATGGCGTGGTATGCGGCGCCGATGGATCAATGACCTTTGCATTGAGAGCCCGTCGACGCATGTCTCTTAGTTGCTCCTCGTGCAATGCTCCAACAGAATGATCACCATTGTCACATTCATCAAGAAAGTCCATCTTCCATGGCAGTGCTTTGCCGGTGTCGTTCAGTCCTCGGTTGGGGAGGTATGTCTCAAAGCCCGGGTGGCTGTTGCCCGGGATCTCATTGCGGCAAACCACAAGGCCCATGCGCACAAGTGCACGCATCAACAAGCGGACTCCCAGAAATGTAAAATCATTTGGAAGTTCCCAACTGCGATTTGCAAGTGCCTGGGCAACCCAAACTAACTTGGTGAGGGTCGTTTCATCTTGAGTTGGTGTTTCAGCCTGCCCGGGATCAATAGTTTCACAAATTGTGAAGCCGCGAGGTAGATCGGGAAGGTGGAGATGGCCCATCAAGGCACGAAGCTTCTTGGTGATGGACAAAGAGCCCACTGTCAAGGGCTCACCATGCTCCAGCGCAAGCCTGGCGGCTTCCATGTCAGAATCTGAGAGCTTCCCTTTTCGTTGGTGTAGCGAAACCAGCGGCTCAAGGGCCTGGTCCTCATTGCTGCTGCTTGCAGGATCGAAGTCATAGCTGTCATAGCCATCCAAGGCGTTGTTGAAAGCCAGTTTTCTTCTTAGCAAGAGCTCCTGCTCGTCGTCAAGATCTTCCTCCTCTAGACATGGTTTGTCTTCTCTTTCTTGTGAGTTCTCAGGCTTGTCCTTTGTCTGCCCTGATCCTGATGGATCTTCAAAAGGCCTCACCCGTGGTAGAACTATGTCTTCTCCCCAAAATTCACCTCTCACCAGAGTGAGTTCCTTCAGAACGGCCGCAACGGCATCTGGGTTTAGCTCAAGCCATAAGACTGCACTCAGCCATTGGTGATCATTTTCCGGGTCAAGGATTGGGGAGTTGCTTTCTGCATCAGCCTCTGAAGCCTTGTCGTTGTTTGTTGCGGATTCAGCTAAGCAGTGATCTTTGACCGCGGGATCAAGGTCCGCTCCTTCTTCTCGCACGCATGTGGATTCCTGTTGTGGTGGCTCTAGCCAAAACCCGACTGCCCCTGTATTCTCCACCATTTGTACCATTGCAAGACCTTGACGGGTCTTGTCCTCAAGCTTAACGATCACATTACCGATAATGCCGTTGTTCGTCTTCAGTAGGCGATGCATTGAAGCCTCACGAGTTCGGCCATCTTGATCCTTTCGCCACTTCATGGCCACCAAATCTTGGCCACCGATGCATGTGGCAGATGTCCAAAGAGACTCGTTGGACACCGCCATTTGAATGCTGTATTCTCGTCTCCGAGATGGACGATGAAAAGCACGACGCATCTCTGGGAGGCTGGCACTCTCAATTGGCGTCTGCATGCGGCGCACGTCAAAGAAAAGGATTGCATCGTGGGATCCTTCACCTCCTGTGGTGACTGCAATTTGGGAGTCGGTGACTGACGTGCCAAGCGCGGGGAACAGGGTCATGTCAGTCACACGCAGCACCGGTGAAAACATTCTGCTACCCTCTGCCTCCCACATTGATTGGGATGAGCGCGATCGAAAGTCAGCCAGCTTGATGGTATTCTCGCATCCTAGAAGCAGCACTGGTGGAGTCAGCCATGCTCCACATTGAGCTTTCTCCACTCCTAGCTCTTGCACTACAGCTGATCTATTCAGATCTAGCACTCTAACCCTCACATCTCCTGCTCCAAGTAGCCCCAAGGCTTCTGGTCTTCCATCATGCGGTGGCACAAGCCGGGTCAGGTTCTTGATGTGCATCGCTGTCGTGATAGACCAATTCTGCTCAGCATCATGCTTGAGCAAGTTGAGCGTTCCAGCTGTGCGTACAACCGCCTGTCTTTGCCAGCTGCAAATCTCCAGCACCGACTCCGGGAAGCATCTGTCTGTCTTCGTCCATTCCATGAAGACTGACTGATCGTACCTTGGCGCATCTTCACTCATTTCCTTGAACTGAAAAGAGAATTTACAAAGCGTCCCGGGATTACCAGGCATGCAACCAATGATCTCTGGCTCCTGAAAGCCTGGCACGAGGGAAAAAGCCCTCCGGAAGGGCTGAGTCTGGATCGGAGTAATTTTTCGGATGTGCTTCTCCACCTCATTGTGATAGGACTGCCGCATGATCAACTGCAACTCTGGGAAGCTGTCACATCCGGACTGATTGGACTGCTTGGATGTGCCAGGATCAAATTTCCAAAATCGCGCCGATTGGGCGGTCAGAGAGCCGATGGGTCCCTTCTTCCCAAGCTCATGATCAGCCAAACTTTGCAAATCTCTTGTCTCTCGGGCCATGGCGAGCAAAGCTGATGGTGTACAAATCTTGGCTGCAAGCACCAAAATGAAACATGTAAATAATATCGGGAAAAAAATGTTTTGCAGGGTAGGGCTGATCTCGCTGGTATTACTCCCACTGTTTCGATCTTCCTGATTCCATGGGCGAAACCCATCCAAGAGCAAATGTCAGCAAAATCGAAAAAGGAGGCTCGGATGCCACGCGAGAAATTCATGCGCTGGAATTCTGGATTAGATGTTTCAAAAATATCTGGAAGCGCATAGTTTGTTTATGCCTGGATCGGTACTCAGCCTGAATCTTTACGACCGAACATGTTCTTCGATTCCAAGAATCTCACCGGACCTGGATCTCTCTCCGTTGCTTCGTAGGTTGGAGGCCAGTCTCTCTCTCTACTATCGAAGCTAGTAAGTTCCTTTCTCGTCTCTCTCTCTCTCTCCGTTTAGCAGAAGAGTTGCCAGTCTCAGGGATCTCATCCAAAATCTCCAAGCCCGGCTGATAGATACCTCAGCTGAGAGATTCACACGCGGAACCCGGCAGAACATTCGCGAAAGGAGCCTTCAATGGCCTCCAACCTAGTAGCGATGGCCTCCACCCTACTAGGGATGGCCTCCAACCTAATAGCGATGGCCTCCAATTCACGAAAAGAGCAAGACGTCTTCGTGACATCTTTCGGGTCAAGAAAGACACTGGAGACCTCAATCCGAATCATAGAAATAACAATGACAATAGTAATAGTAATAATCATCATCATCATCATCATCATCATCATCATCATCATCATCGTACCTCATCATCTCTGTCCCGAGGACCAACCAAGAAACACACAAAAAAAGCAAAGAACACCGCCCGAAACACCTCTTCTTTGCAGACCAAGGACTGCTCAAGTTCGCATCCACTGGGACAGTGAACCCTTCGGCCACCGAGGAGATCATGGTGGATGGCACATCCAACCTGAGCGGTCAAAATTGGCCGAGTGGAAGCAAAAAGAAGATAAAGAACAAGGTTGTTCTTTCTTTTGTTTTCTATAGAGGTGCATCGCTACTAGGAACAAAGGGCATCGCTATTAGCAACAAATCACATGACTGCTACTGTAGTAACAAGAAGCTACTAGGAGCTAATGCTAAGGGCATTACTAGTGGTATTGTTGTTTCGTTGGACCTTTAAACCTCTGAAGGACTTCCTTTTTGGTGATGTGACTCTCTTAGGAATGAGCCATTTTGGGCAATGCAGGGACTTAATGAAGGAAGCGCCAGACATGCCACTCAGTGATGTAAAAACACTCTGCAACAAGGAAAGCTGATCCTGAAAGCTTAAGCATGAACTTGGCTCTCTCCTAAATAGGTATACACAGTATAAATATATAAGTTCAGAGCAGGTGGCACAAACCCACATGATGGAATCGATTCGTAAATCACATGTTGGTTATGATTCTACTCTCCTCTGAAGTCTGAAGTCATGTTGTTCGCACAAAAACGTCTTCTCTTTCTTAGCCAAGTTTGTGTTGTTTGCCTCGAACAAACCGGCTCTCGATTTCCTCGACCAGGAGGCATCACAATCTCGGGCTGGCCAATCAGCCCGAACCGGGCCGTCGTGAGGTCCATACCTTGCGCAAGGAAGGTGCGCCCGCCGGTCAGCGGGTCAGCGTGCTACCGGACAACACGACGACGTCCTTGCGATCGGTGGAGGGTTTCCTTCCACCTTTCACAGTGTGGGACGACCCAGCAAGGGCAAGACTGCCACTCGAAATGGGCCACCCAGGTTGACCGCCACGGCTTTCATGTTTTGCTTTTGCAAAAGTCTCTTTCCTACGCGGGTATGCCCCAACTCAGCCACGTCTGCTTGCCTTCAGCAACACCTTCCAAAAGGTCGTTGTAGTACCAACCTGCTGGTATATAGAAACGCGCTCACTTGAGGATGCAAAGGAGATGATTCTGAATCCGGTCATGCACTAGGACTAGGCCCGCTTCGTGAAACAAGCCAGGGGAGAAGTCAGTCAGAAATCTCATCTTTTGCCTCTTGACAAAGACAGCTTTGAACAGCAAAGCTAAGTACAACGAGATAAAACAAGCAACAACATGCAAAACCTGCTAGAAGTCCTAATATCGTCCGGCAGTGCCTGGATTCTTGAACATCAAGCCACAGTGGCAATTGAAGGCCTCAGTTCACCAGGCGTGAGGTGGAACAATTCACTGTCACTGGCATACATTCCCAAACCCAAAGGAAGCGATGGCCTCCAACCTGACAGTGATGGCCTCCAACCTGAGCAAAATAGCCTCCAACCTAAGAGCAATAGCCTCCAACTTATCCAACCTAATAGCGATGGGCTCCAGATGGCCTCAACCCTAATAGCGATGGCCTCCAACCTAATAGCGATGGCCTCCAACCTACTAACCTAATAGCGATGGCCTCCAACCTAATAGCGATGGCCTCCAACCTACTAGCGATGGCCTCCAACCTCATGGCAATGGCCTCCAACCTAATAGCGATACCTACTTTGGCTTTATGGCAGTTGTTAAATATCTTATGTTCAAGCTTGTTCAACTTCCTCTGGAGATCTGCTTTCAGTGGGACTGCCCCAAGACATTAGACTCTGGAAAAGCATCGAAAAGCTGTGTTCTACACAGTCTTTTCGGTCGCCAAGGTGCGTTGTTGCCGGATCCATACATGCACCAGAAGTCATAGATCTCCTGCCCATCTACCAAAAACCGTCGGGGGGGCGAGCCATCTCCGTGTGTCTCAAAGCGTCCCACCCGGCGAAACGGAACCCCACCCAATCGGCCAGGGCGGTCCCCGGGCTCATCGCAGATCTCCATGCAGCGCTTGGCCACCAACGAGGTGTCCACGAACTCCCAGGCCATGCTCCTCGTGCCGTTCGCGGCGTGGCTTGCGTCCGGGACGACCAAGGGTGCCCAATGGTCGGAACTCGGGAGGGTTCTCTTGGGTGAGTGATGCTCTGAGGGCGTGAAGGCACTGAACCCGAATCAGGTGTTCGCATGCTGGTTCCCAGACCTTCCGATTCGGAAGATCAGGGCGTTGACAAAGAGGTGGAAGGATGCCATCTTGCTCCGAGGTCAAATATCACACATGGACACATGGGAGATGTGCACAGACACCCCAATTGAACGGAGCGACCGCACCGCAGCACCCCACGTGTGAAAAAGGGACCATGGACGAGCGACCAGCGACGGCCCGATCGTCTTGTCCCCAAGGAGCAATGGCCTCCAACCTAATAGAGATGGCCTCCAACCTAGTCGCTTCTTGCTACTAGTAGCTTCTTGTTCCTAGTAGGTCCTAGTAGTAAGGCCAGGAGTGCCCCTAGTAGCTTCTTGCTCCTAGTAGCGATGCCAGGAGCTACTAGTAGTTTCTTCTTACCAGTAGCGATGGCCTCCACCCAAATCCTCAAGACCAGGGCTCACGTCCGAAGTGGAACAATCTGCGCTGGACAGTGTCCAGGCGTTGTTCTTCGAGCTCTGTACCAGACAATAGTCGGTGCCTCGCGTGAAGGCAAGGACTTCTTTCGGGACTCCGTTTGGTGCAGTGAAGTCGGATTGCAAACAGAAAAACATCGAAAAAACGAGTCTTTCCTCGTGACTCGATGCTCTTCCGCTGTTTTGCATCGGTGCGAAAGTGAATGTTTGTGTACACTTGACTGGAAGTGACATGCTGTGGGTGGTTATCTTTTACTTGGTACATTAGTGGCTGATTCGCCCTGTCTTTTTCAGAACGCCCACTTGTTTGCAACCCCTTTATTTCGCGAAGACATGTCTTGTTTGGAGCACCATGGCTCCCTCGCCCCACGTCAAAACGCCCAGGCACCATTCACTTTCAGTTTTGCCGTCGCGGCGTCAATCCTGAGATCATCACAACGACCCGGTTTGTGGTCATGGTAGTACTTCCATATCTCTCTTCCACTGGTGTGGGGGGGATAGATCCTACTCTCAGTTCACCAAGCTATGAGATGCAGGAGTCCTTTCACTGGCGGGTGTTTCATTGAAGTTGCAGGGAAGAATTTCTGCATAAGATCAGCCCGGTGGAATCTTCTTGCACAGGCCCAGGGTTGATCTGTGATCTCCCCTCACTCTTGATAGACCTAATTCACACGCCTCAAATCCCAGAATCGTGACTGAAATCACCATAGTGTCCAATGAGTCCAATTGAGATCAATATCAATCTCCAATTGAGCATGAGGCAGCAAATAAGTTCTTACATATGATGAGTCAAATGCCACCATCTCAAGCTCTCAAAAAAAGTTTTTCACCTCCCAGATCGCACGCACTGGGAACTCCGGACTCAAAGGTTTGGAAGACATTGCTGAGATCACAAAGCTCCAAACGGGTCTCTGCGGCACCCAGGTAGCTCTCAGGCTCCTACACAACTTCGCGGCGCTTCGCTTCCACCACGCCGAAGCTTAAAGGAAGGAAGGTCGTGGCATGTTCAGCGTAGAAACCGGACCGCGGAGTCGTCCATTGTGACGGTCACGTGAGGGTCACTACTCCGGCGACCGACGAGCCAGGTGGCCGAGTCTGCCGGGGCTCCTGTTCTTGCCAGTTGCTAGGGACGAGCACCGTGAGGCACTTCTGATCTCAGGACACAAAAGAGCTCTTTCTTTCGGGCGAAACAACGCCCAAACACGTCGATCCCAAAACTGCCGTTTGGGCGCTTGCAGCCTGCTTAAAGAAATATCCCCGCAAGAGACCCCAAACAGTCTCTAAAGGTTTATGGTCTAGGGGTGTAGAAGCAGAAGGTCTAGAGATCTAGACGCACTGGGTTCCAGAGAAGGGTGACGGTGGTGATGATGATGATGGTGATGTCTCGATGGTGGCGATGATGGTGGTGGTGATGCTGGTGGTGGTGGTTTTGGTGATGGTGGTGATGGTGGTGATGATGGTGATGGTGGTGGTGATGGTGGTGGTGGCGATGATGGTGGTGACGGTGGTGGTGGTGATGATGGTGGTGGTGGCGGTGGCAGGGGTGCGCGATGTGAGTCTTGATGTGTAGAATTCGTGGCAGGTCACCACCACCACCACCACCCTCACCATCACCACCGCCACCATCGCCACCGCCATCACCGCCGCCACCACCATCACCGCCCGCATCACCACCATCATCGCCACCGTCACCACTACCATCACCACCATCGCCACCACCAAGGCGATTCGCAGCAAGACCACTTCCAAAGACAACATCAAGATGCCAAAAGCGCAGCCTTCGCTGGAGACTTCCTCTAATGTCTGAAAACGAGCCACATGTCCAAGTGTCACAAAGCACTGCACCTGCCACGAGATCAGCGCATGTCAAAGACCACGACCACCACCACCACCACCACCACCACCACCACCATGTCCTAAGTACTGCGCCTGCCACGAAATCTGCACATCGACATACAGCCACTCCACTCTCACGAAAAGTCAACGAAAAGTGATCACCAAGTCCCGAAATGCGCCACAACGAGAGCGCAGTCTCGAAGAGCAACCGCTCAGGCCAAGCGGATTCGCCTGCACAATCGAGATGCACTTCGAGGATTTCGAGAGGCATGAATGCACTGTAAATAGCAGCGAAATAGCAGGACACGGATGCGAGCACCTCGATCAGACACCCATCCTTAACACCTACCTTAAGAACCCCTAGTGTTACCACACTGTTGGGGGAATTGGTGCCGAAGACATTCCTCGTGGTGCGTTGTGACCCACAAACGTTTGTATGTGTGCTGTTGACTATTTTTTCCGGCGCTGTCTTGGATGATTCTCATCTGTCCCACTGGTCAAATCATGTGTGCAAGGACTTGAACAGCAACCGCAAGTCGTGACCGCAAAGAAGTACGTCAAAATATGTCACAAGCCGTCACCAAGCAGACAGCGTTGTCTTGCAAAACAGTGAGAAGCTGGGGAGCACGTGAAAGGTGTGAAAAAAGAAACAGAAACATGCGAAACATGCGCTCTTTTGAAAGGCAAGTCACAGGCCGGGTTCCACAAACGCCCTTCTGGCGTCAGTTCCCAGAGTTGATCCTCAGTATAGCTCGATGCTTCAAGGCGGAGTTTTCGCTGTTTTTTTGTTGAGCTGCTTGGCGGCTAGAGGCGAACGAGCGGCGGCTATAGAGCGGCGAACATAGAGCTCCTATTTGGTCTGGCAAAACTGAAACAATCCTTCGGATTCCCTCCCAACAGGTCAGTCTCGTGGTGAAAAAGCTGGTCCTTGCCCAGTCTCGGAATGTGGATTCTGCGTGTCACAGGTGCCCATGTAAACCTCCGTGACCTGTTCAGCTCCTGCGGGGCTGCACAGGTCAATCTCTCAACTCTCAACCGATCGGTGGCCAAGTCACCTTCGCCAGCTTGAAAAAACGGTCCGTTTCTCTTCCAGAAGAGCTTGTTTCTCACCGTTTCTTTTAGGTTCTCTTCCTCACCTCTCCACTTGCTCGCCCGCACGTGCGACTTTTCCGGCCTACCAGGGGAGTGCCCAGAGGATCGGCACAGGTCTGGTCCTGAAAGTGGCGTAACCTGTGGCGTGGGTCACATCGAATGGCAAGACATGAGTGTCGACGCACCCAAATTTGTGGCCACTGGGCAAAACATCTGACGAATCATATCGAACCATGGCCTGTGAATCGGTTGATTTGGTTGTCTCATCTTTAGAGTGAAAAGTTCTGGACGGAAACTCTCCGACAGGGGCTCACACGCAGTAAAACCTATCCGTTCGTGTTTCCGTCGTTGAAACACCTTCGGTCAAAGTGCGTTGATGTGCGATTTGCATCGAAGTGAGGAGTGCATCGATGACGAGCCACCCCCTTTTTCTGCGAACGGAGAGCGTTGTGACACCAACCCAAGGGTTGGTCGAAAAGGACGTGTCGACACCCAACTTTCAACAAGACGTGGCGAAGATTGCCATCCCTACTAGGTGGTTGGGAGCTATTAGGTTCCTGAAAGTTTCACTAATAGGTTCCTATTGGGGACGAACATTGCAAGAAGCTACTAGGGGCGCTCCTGGCATTAGTAACATCTAGTACAGTAACAAGAAGCCACTAGTAGCAAGGTGCATCGCTGGTAGCAGGGACGCTCCGAACGGAGCAGCTGCCTGGAAAAACCAGGTCCGCGTCCGGATCACCGCGCGAACAGCGATGGCCAGGTCACAGGCCACGCGTGGGCATCTGTCGGGCATCCGCAACCACGAAGCCGAAGCGTTGGTCAGAGAAGGACTGAACGGCGGACTGAGACCAAGAAACCCCACCTCTGCAGACTGGTTTGATGCGTTTTCTTTCTAAAGCCGAAAGAATAAGAGGAACTTGAGCAGGGGAAAGTCTCTGTGGTGCATCTGCGGTATTTATCCTGGATATCATAGAGTTCTGCTTTTCTCTTTGGATCAGGACCGTGTGAGTTGAAGTCGCTACTGGTTCCAGTGGGGGGAGACTTGTGAAAGGAATTGGTTTCTCTTCTAAAGTCGACTCGGCTCTCAGCATGTCTCATCTTTGTTACTGACCTTCACTGACCTTCACCGTCAAACTGATGGGAGACGTGGTGTCAATAAGAGATATATGATATATATGTATATGGTATATGTGTATGTCAGCTTACTAGCAGCAAGGACGCTACGGACGGAACCCGAGCCCCGTAGCCCCGTGGCCCCGTGGCTGTGTCCGGCCCCGCAAAGGGCGGTGTCGTGAAAGGGATGGGGTACCAAAGAGTCTGGACGATGGCGCCATGAGAGGCTACTAGCTTCTTGTTACTACTAGTAAGGCACCTGTTACTACTAGTAAGGCACTTGTTTCTACTAGCTTCTTGTTACTACTAGTAAGGCACCTGTTACTACTAGTAAGGCACTTGTTTCTACTAGCTTCTTGTTACTACTAGTAAGGCACCTGTTACTACTAGTAAGGCACTTGTTTCTACTAGCTTCTTGTTACTACTAGTAAGGCACCTGTTACTACTAGTAAGGCACTTGTTTCTACTAGCTTCTTGTTACTACTAGTAAGGCACCTGTTACTACTAGTAAGGCACTTGTTTCTACTAGCTTCTTGTTACTACTAGTAAGGCACCTGTTACTACTAGTAAGGCACTTGTTTCTACTAGCTTCTTGTTACTACTAGTAAGGCACCTGTTACTACTAGTAAGGCACTTGTTTCTACTAGCTTCTTGTTACTACTAGTAAGGCACCTGTTACTACTAGTAAGGCACTTGTTTCTACTAGCTTCTTGTTACTACTAGTAAGGCACCTGTTACTACTAGTAAGGCACTTGTTTCTACTAGCTTCTTGTTACTACTAGTAAGGCACCTGTTACTACTAGTAAGGCACTTGTTTCTACTAGCTTCTTGTTACTACTAGTAAGGCACCTGTTACTACTAGTAAGGCACTTGTTTCTACTAGCTTCTTGTTACTACTAGTAAGGCACCTGTTACTACTAGTAAGGCACTTGTTTCTACTAGCTTCTTGTTACTACTAGTAAGGCACCTGTTACTACTAGTAAGGCACTTGTTTCTACTAGCTTCTTGTTACTACTAGTAACGCACCTGTTACTACTAGTAAGGCACTTGTTTCTACTAGCTTCTTGTTACTACTAGTAAGGCACCTGTTACTACTAGTAAGGCACTTGTTTCTACTAGCTTCTTGTTACTACTAGTAAGGCACCTGTTACTACTAGTAAGGCACTTGTTTCTACTAGCTTCTTGTTACTACTAGTAAGGCACCTGTTACTACTAGTAAGGCACTTGTTTCTACTAGCTTCTTGTTACTACTAGTAAGGCACCTGTTACTACTAGTAAGGCACTTGTTTCTACTAGCTTCTTGTTACTACTAGTAAGGCACCTGTTACTACTAGTAAGGCACTTGTTTCTACTAGCTTCTTGTTACTACTAGTAAGGCACCTGTTACTACTAGTAAGGCACTTGTTTCTACTAGCTTCTTGTTACTACTAGTAAGGCACCTGTTACTACTAGTAAGGCACTTGTTTCTACTAGCTTCTTGTTACTACTAGTAAGGCACCTGTTACTACTAGTAAGGCACTTGTTTCTACTAGCTTCTTGTTACTACTAGTAAGGCACCTGTTACTACTAGTAAGGCACTTGTTTCTACTAGCTTCTTGTTACTACTAGTAAGGCACCTGTTACTACTAGTAAGGCACTTGTTTCTACTAGCTTCTTGTCACTACTAGTAAGGCACCTGTTACTACTAGTAAGGCACTTGTTTCTACTAGCTTCTTGTTACTACTAGTAAGGCACCTGTTACTACTAGTAAGGCACTTGTTTCTACTAGCTTCTTGTTACTACTAGTAAGGCACCTGTTACTACTAGTAAGGCACTTGTTTCTACTAGCTTCTTGTTACTACTAGTAAGGCACCTGTTACTACTAGTAAGGCACTTGTTTCTACTAGCTTCTTGTTACTACTAGTAAGGCACCTGTTACTACTAGTAAGGCACTTGTTTCTACTAGCTTCTTGTTACTACTAGTAAGGCACCTGTTACTACTAGTAAGGCACTTGTTTCTACTAGCTTCTTGTTACTACTAGTAAGGCACCTGTTACTACTAGTAAGGCACTTGTTTCTACTAGCTTCTTGTTACTACTAGTAAGGCACCTGTTACTACTAGTAAGGCACGTGTTTCTACTAGCTTCTTGTTACTACTAGTAAGGCACCTGTTACTACTAGTAAGGCACTTGTTTCTACTAGCTTCTTGTTACTACTAGTAAGGCACCTGTTACTACTAGTAAGGCACTTGTTTCTACTAGCTTCTTGTTACTACTAGTAAGGCACCTGTTACTACTAGTAAGGCACTTGTTTCTACTAGCTTCTTGTTACTACTAGTAAGGCACCTGTTACTACTAGTAAGGCACTTGTTTCTACTAGCTTCTTGTTACTACTAGTAAGGCACCTGTTACTACTAGTAAGGCACTTGTTTCTACTAGCTTCTTGTTACTACTAGTAAGGCACCTGTTACTACTAGTAAGGCACTTGTTTCTACTAGCTTCTTGTTACTACTAGTAAGGCACCTGTTACTACTAGTAAGGCACTTGTTTCTACTAGCTTCTTGTTACTACTAGTAAGGCACCTGTTACTACTAGTAAGGCACTTGTTTCTACGAGCTTCTTGTTACTACTAGTAAGGCACCTGTTACTACTAGTAAGGCACTTGTTTCTACTAGCTTCTTGTTACTACTAGTAAGGCACCTGTTACTACTAGTAAGGCACTTGTTTCTACTAGCTTCTTGTTACTACTAGTAAGGCACCTGTTACTACTAGTAAGGCACTTGTTTCTACTAGCTTCTTGTTACTACTAGTAAGGCACCTGTTACTACTAGTAAGGCACGTGTTTCTACTAGCTTCTTGTTACTACTAGTAAGGCACCTGTTACTACTAGTAAGGCACTTGTTTCTACTAGCTTCTTGTTACTACTAGTAAGGCACCTGTTACTACTAGTAAGGCACTTGTTTCTACTAGCTTCTTGTTACTACTAGTAAGGCACCTGTTACTACTAGTAAGGCACTTGTTTCTACTAGCTTCTTGTTACTACTAGTAAGGCACCTGTTACTACTAGTAAGGCACTTGTTTCTACTAGCTTCTTGTTACTACTAGTAAGGCACCTGTTACTACTAGTAAGGCACTTGTTTCTACTAGCTTCTTGTTACTACTAGTAAGGCACCTGTTACTACTAGTAAGGCACTTGTTTCTACTAGCTTCTTGTTACTACTAGTAAGGCACCTGCTACTACTAGTAAGGCACTTGTTTCTACTAGCTTCTTGTTACTACTAGTAAGGCACCTGTTACTACTAGTAAGGCACTTGTTTCTACTAGCTTCTTGTTACTACTAGTAAGGCACCTGTTACTACTAGTAAGGCACTTGTTTCTACTAGCTTCTTGTTACTACTAGTAAGGCACCTGTTACTACTAGTAAGGCACTTGTTTCTACTAGCTTCTTGTTACTACTAGTAAGGCACCTGTTACTACTAGTAAGGCACTTGTTTCTACTAGCTTCTTGTTACTACTAGTAAGGCACCTGTTACTACTAGTAAGGCACTTGTTTCTACTAGCTTCTTGCTACTACTAGTAAGGCACCTGTTACTACTAGTAAGGCACTTGTTTCTACTAGCTTCTTGTTACTACTAGTAAGGCACCTGTTACTACTAGTAAGGCACTTGTTTCTACTAGCTTCTTGTTACTACTAGTAAGGCACCTGTTACTACTAGTAAGGCACTTGTTTCTACTAGCTTCTTGTTACTACTAGTAAGGCACCTGTTACTACTAGTAAGGCACTTGTTTCTACTAGCTTCTTGTTACTACTAGTAAGGCACCTGTTACTACTAGTAAGGCACTTGTTTCTACTAGCTTCTTGTTACTACTAGTAAGGCACCTGTTACTACTAGTAAGGCACTTGTTTCTACTAGCTTCTTGTTACTACTAGTAAGGCACCTGTTACTACTAGTAAGGCACTTGTTTCTACTAGCTTCTTGTTACTACTAGTAAGGCACCTGTTACTACTAGTAAGGCACTTGTTTCTACTAGCTTCTTGTTACTACTAGTAAGGCACCTGTTACTACTAGTAAGGCACTTGTTTCTACTAGCTTCTTGTTACTACTAGTAAGGCACCTGTTACTACTAGTAAGGCACTTGTTTCTACTAGCTTCTTGTTACTACTAGTAAGGCACCTGTTACTACTAGTAAGGCACTTGTTTCTACTAGCTTCTTGTTACTACTAGTAAGGCACCTGTTACTACTAGTAAGGCACTTGTTTCTACTAGCTTCTTGTTACTACTAGTAAGGCACCTGTTACTACTAGTAAGGCACTTGTTTCTACTAGCTTCTTGTTACTACTAGTAAGGCACCTGTTACTACTAGTAAGGCACTTGTTTCTACTAGCTTCTTGTTACTACTAGTAAGGCACCTGTTACTACTAGTAAGGCACTTGTTTCTACTAGCTTCTTGTTACTACTAGTAAGGCACCTGTTACTACTAGTAAGGCACTTGTTTCTACTAGCTTCTTGTTACTACTAGTAAGGCACCTGTTACTACTAGTAAGGCACTTGTTTCTACTAGCTTCTTGTTACTACTAGTAACGGCACCTGTTACTACTAGTAAGGCACTTGTTTCTACTAGCTTCTTGTTACTACTAGTAAGGCACCTGTTACTACTAGTAAGGCACTTGTTTCTACTAGCTTCTTGTTACTACTAGTAAGGCACCTGTTACTACTAGTAAGGCACTTGTTTCTACTAGCTTCTTGTTACTACTAGTAAGGCACCTGTTACTACTAGTAAGGCACTTGTTTCTACTAGCTTCTTGTTACTACTAGTAAGGCACCTGTTACTACTAGTAAGGCACTTGTTTTACTAGCTTCTTGTTACTACTAGTAAGGCACCTGTTACTACTAGTAAGGCACTTGTTTCTACTAGCTTCTTGTTACTACTAGTAAGGCACCTGTTACTACTAGTAAGGCACTTGTTTCTACTAGCTTCTTGTTACTACTAGTAAGGCACCTGTTACTACTAGTAAGGCACTTGTTTCTACTAGCTTCTTGTTACTACTAGTAAGGCACCTGTTACTACTAGTAAGGCACTTGTTTCTACTAGCTTCTTGTTACTACTAGTAAGGCACCTGTTACTACTAGTAAGGCACTTGTTTCTACTAGCTTCTTGTTACTACTAGTAAGGCACCTGTTACTACTAGTAAGGCACTTGTTTCTACTAGCTTCTTGTTACTACTAGTAAGGCACCTGTTACTACTAGTAAGGCACTTGTTTCTACTAGCTTCTTGTTACTACTAGTAAGGCACCTGTTACTACTAGTAAGGCACTTGTTTCTACTAGCTTCTTGTTACTACTAGTAAGGCACCTGTTACTACTAGTAAGGCACTTGTTTCTACTAGCTTCTTGTTACTACTAGTAAGGCACCTGTTACTACTAGTAAGGCACTTGTTTCTACTAGCTTCTTGTTACTACTAGTAACGGCACCTGTTACTACTAGTAAGGCACTTGTTTCTACTAGCTTCTTGTTACTACTAGTAAGGCACC
>CAXIVM010000549.1:0-44919 GCA_964035705.1 Porites rus | reverse complement strand
AGAAACACAAACACCCATCCTTCGGGAATCTTTCATGCCCGCATTGACGCATGCTCCTAAGGAAAATCTGCCCAAGGAGAACTGGAATGAGTAAACTCTAGATTACAAAATGCCAGGAACCTATCTGCTACACTGGATAGGAGACATCCATCCAAGATTTCAAAGTTGCAGAACTTTGGCCAATAGATTCTGTACATTGGACAGGTTTGCACAAACCACCGTTAATCAGGGTGAATCTACCGGGCCTGGCAAGTTGCCCACACCCGGAGCCGCTTCCTGCGCCGCTCATGTCTGCAAAATTGGGTTCTTGGATGGTTCCACGTGTCAAGTGGTCCTTGGTGGCTTGGAGCTTTGGGAGCCGACCCCCCCAAGCAACTCTTAACAAGTGCACCGCTACTAGTAGAAAGAAGCTACTAGCAACAATGGCATCGCAATTAGTAACAATGGCATTACTAAGACTGCTGGTACACTACCCTCTTGTCTGCCGGTCACGCGGGGTTACGAGCCATCTGCAAGTTCCCTGACAGCCAGCTGGCAGAAGAGGAAGTCCCTACGGAGCCCTTTTCAGGTACTGGCAGCCCTACCGAGAATTCTTTGCCCGCGGAATTCAACACATGCCAGCCATGGAATATACCTCTTCCGATTGCGCGGAAGAGGTACATCCGAATTCAGCACGGGAAACCCCGCCATATCAACGAACGTGCCGGCTGCAGTGTGGGTCAGTCCGCTCCAATGCGGATTCTGGGACGCCCAAAATCCACCAGGTTCGGTCTCGAAGGCTCGAGTTCTTCATCCGTAGTAACCCCCCATGGGTTCCGGGCAGTTCCCTCCATTCATATACACCCTGACTCACTAACATGGAAGTGGAAAATCCTTTGTTTGTAAAGGAAAGTAGTCTTCCAAGGTGCAATGTTCCACTTCCATGCTAGTGAGTCAGAGTCTATCCATTCCATCAGTGAAACGTTCATCGCACCCCATCCACGCTTGAAGAGTTCTCTGCTTTTGTCCGGTGAGATTCCCAAGAAGAATGCTTCCCCCAGCACGGGTCGCGCTGTCCTTGCGAGTGAGCTCTTTCTGCTCATACTCTGCACTTGCCTCACGCTTGCTAACTAGGGCCACTCGTTTCGCCGCAAAAGCGCAAAAGCTGCATGAAACGTTCCACGCCTAGAATCTGAAAAAGAACTGTGGTTGTAAGTTGTAAGGTGCTGCGATGAGCCAAGTAAAGCATCCACAGTTGCTGAATTCAAGTTCATGCACATGTCCTGAACCAGGTGACTCCTGCACTGGCATAAAATGCCACTTGCCAGCTGCAATCTAGGGACCAAAAAACATTGTAAAAAGATTCAACAAAGAGCCCAGCACAACACAATGGAGCAGGGTCCACATGCAAATAGACGCCAAATTCATCCTAATTCTCCTACTTGGTTTCGGTACCGTCGCCGAATACACACCGAGAGAGCTGAGTGGTGACGATTCGATCCGTCCAGACGCTTCAGGTGTTTCGTCATACATTTCATAAGGCGCCCTTGAGTACATGTGTCCAGCAAAAATCCGACGAAGTAAAAAAGGCCTTCGGAGAACCAACCCAGCCACCCAACCACCTCTGCGCCAGTGCAGCACGCTGAATTGCCCATCCTAGCCGCATTCCCAGTCTTCTTCAGGCGATCAATTAAGTGCAGCAGGTTGAAATAGATGGAGAAATGGAGAAACGGATGGAAGGAAGGAGAGGGAAGGAGAGGGAAGGAGAGGGAAGAAGGAGAGAGGAGAGGGAAGAAGGAGAGGGAAGAAGGAGAGGGAAGAAGGAGAGGGAAGGGAAGAAGGAGAGGGAAGGGAAGAAGGAGAGGGAAGAGAAGAAGGAGAGGGAAGAGAAGAAGGAGAGGGAAGGGAAGAAGGAGAGGGAAGGGAAGAAGGAGAGGGAAGGGAAGAAGGAGAGGGAAGGGAAGAAGGAGAGGGAAGGGAAGAAGGAGAGGGAAGGGAAGAAGGAGGAAGGGAAGGGAAGGGAAGGGAAGGGAAGGGAAGGGAAGGGAAGGGAAGGGAAGGGAAGGGAAGGGAAGGGAAGGGAAGGGAAGGGAAGGGAAGGGAAGGGAAGGGAAGGGAAGGGAAGGGAAGGGAAGGGAAGGGAAGGGAAGGGAAGGGAAGGGAAGGGAAGGGAAGGGAAGGGAAGGGAAGGGAAGGGAAGGGAAGGGAAGGGAAGGAAGGGAAGGGAAGGGAAGGAAGGGAAGGGAAGGGAAGGGAAGGGAAGGGAAGGGAAGGGAAGGGAAGGGAAGGGAAGGGAAGGGAAGGGAAGGGAAGGGAAGGGAAGGGAAGGGAAGGGAAGGGAAGGGAAGGGAAGGGAAGGGAAGGGAAGGGAAGGGAAGGGAAGGGAAGGGAAGGGAAGGGAAGGGAAGGGAAGGGAAGGGAAGGGAAGGGAAGGGAAGGGAAGGGAAGGGAAGGGAAGGGAAGGGAAGGGAAGGGAAGGGAAGGGAAGGGAAGGGAAGGGAACGGACGGATATACATTTCGGTAACCTGGAAGCAAATGCAATGTTGGATGTTGACTTTTCAATTATGGAAGAACTATGGAAGAATAGACATGAATAGACAATCTTCGCGGACATATTCAAAACTGGTTTGCAATGGTTCGTCCAGAGTTGATTTACCATTATTGTTATTGTCATTGTTATGTTTCTGCACTGTCTTGTTCTTAGCCAGCGCCATCAGCACCAGCACCACTACCACCACTGAGGTTCCTATAATTATATATATATTATTTATGTCCTTTGGTCCACACCCTCCCTCAGATTGATGTACAGTACATTCACCACTGAACAACACGCTTCCCGCTGCTTTCCTTTGCAAGTCCATTCAATCAAAGGAATTCCTTTTTCGACGGCTTCCGGTCGACAAACGCAAAAAACCATCAAGCAGCAATTCAATTCAACAAAAACAAGTGCTTTTTGATGCTTTTTGAATATTTTAGATTCTAGATGTTTCCCTCTATCGCAACGCGCGTCACAATGGACCCAGCCTATGTACCCACCATGCATCGAACACCATCAATCAGTGGAGGCTGGCACTGCACAGTTGGTTCTCCTAGTCGTCAGCACCTTCCAACGATCCCACCAAAACCATCGCCCGTCCAACGCCGTCCAAAAGCCGTGCGCTCCGCCGTCCTTCACCACTCGTTCCAGGCCCAAACTCGGACTGGTCGGAGCTGCGCTGTTCGTTGGGCTGGTGGCGTTCCAATCTCTCTCGAGCCGGAGCGCTGAGGCGTGGCGGGCGGCCGTGGCCGGCAGTGAAGAGAGGTGAGAAGGATCAGAGGCCAGGTGACGAATCCCAGTGCCTTAGAGGGAGAAAGAATGATAAGTGTCCTTCTGACCCTGCTGACTCTTACTAATCACAACTGATCGTGCTTGTCCCAGTGCTTCGAGTATCTGGCCGGGCCGCTTCATGCAAAATCCATTGATTAAAAATGATTAACATATTTAAAATAGATCTCCGGTGTGTCAGACCAAGCCCATGCCAAGCCTCACCTGGCCATCAACACGGGATCAAGTCACCTCTCCCCACCCCAAGGATCTCCGATCTCCTCTCTCCCAGATCTGAAGGAGACAGCGCAGCCGGGGTCCCGAGCGGGATGCTGGCAGTGACACGCCCCAGGAAGGTATGGCTGAACTCAGGGAGGTTGTTGCCCAAGCCCACCTGAGCCGAAGCGGGCGGTGGGCGGTGGACGGTTCAGGGCCACACCTGCTGACTGCGTCGGCGGCTCCGGTGGCCGGGAAGGCTCACATAGGTTCTTCCACTGCAAGGAACGCATGTGGTTCGGGATGTGAACATTGTGAGCTGTGATTGCATCCCCTGATCGTTACACTGCAGCCAAATCGGGAAATGCAGTGAAGGGATGCGTACACACCAAACCATGAAGAGAAAACCAAGTGCATCAGCAACAAACAAAAACTCGGGAAAAACACAATGGGAAGCCAAAGCACTAACTTACTGTAGGAACTGGAAACACCCAACTGGCCCAACTCTATAGTTGAGGCTTTCTAGTTTGCTTGATGGGCTGACCCTGTTGTCCTGACCAAACTGGAAGGTAGGTGTCCAACTCACAACTGAACAGAATAAGATCAAAAAACCTTGTGCCCCCTCCAAAATCCAAAAAATAAACCTAAAACATATGCTGAGATCTATTGATGTTGGGGCCGCTGGTTCGAAGGTTCTGTATGGTTCTGTTCTCTTTTGCGCTTGTGCTGGTACCCGCCGCATAGAAGAAACACTCCGGTCTCAATTCATCGACTGTTGATTAATGAGCCCCCCCCTGAATGGTTTTGTTGTGTGTTACATCTATCTATGGTGGGCTTTATGAAATCAACCGATAGCAATATACCCCTGCCCTTCATCTACCATTCCACTAGCATGGTCCAATGTCTTCGAAACATAACCATCCTCGCCACACCAAACACCAGAAGCGTGTTACTTTTTGATTCCTCGCAGCACTTCCAAGGTTCGGTTCAGCTCCTGGGGTAAGGACCTTGGGCGGCCACGCAGCAATCACCCCAACATACCCCAACCTGACCTTTTCAATCATTAGATTTATAAATATAAATTATAACCATATCTATATGTATATGAATGCATCAACACACAATAACACAATACACTCCCAGCCCTTCGAAAGCACCACAAACAAGTGAAAGCACATGTTTTTTTTCATAAGTTTGTGCTTATTGGGGGTGCCGGTTATATACTTTCTTTGGAATTTTGAGTGCTTGGGGTGTCCCTCCATACAGTACTTTCGAAGCGCATCATGTCATGAGTATACTCATATAGCCGCTTGGGGCTCATAATGCTTGGAAGACTGGTGAAAATGCCTGGCCCGATGCCCACTTGCAAGAGAGCATGTTCTACTTGAGGCGTCGCAAGTCAGGCTGATTCAGTTGCTCAAAACATTTGAAGACTTGAATCAACACATGTGTGGAATGGCAACATTAGAAGAAAAAAAAACACGGCAACCAAATGTGAGGAAATTGGACCATCAATGAGTGAACCACGTTTCATAGCCTGGCTGTCAGATCATCTTCGAAACTGTAAGCCAGGGAGATCGGAGGATTCCTCAACCCTGCTACCTTCAACTGTGAAGTTCATGAAGACTTCATTGGAGTCTCAAGTAGACTGTGCACACCAAGGACCCCGCAGTCCTATGGTTTGGGTTTCAATGCTCGCCTCACCAGAGTCTAGAAACATTTGCAAAAAGCCTGGGATGGAAACATGGCAGTGGTTGACTTCAACATGTCTTTCTCGGTCTTCCAATTTTCACTATGACTGCTTTGTTCGTGTTTTTTTATTGTTACATTTGTTCATCAAGAAACTGTTGTTACTTTTCTTGCGATAATATGGAGGTTCTATGTCTAATTAAGAATACATGGGATATTATATTTATTGCATGGGCGTGCTTCATCAGGTCATCTGAACCGCATCCAACTCGTCGTTCCCGTCTTCCACCCCGTCCCCACCGTGGACATCGACCCTCACCCTTCACCCTTCGGGACTTCGCCAGGCGACGCCTTCGGCTGGAAGACATCGCCGTTGAGGTCCCGCAGCGAGAGGCGATAGCAATGGAGGAACAAGCCTCGGCCGGTCGACCGACCGCCGGTCGACTGGCCGCGATCGGTCTCTTTGGGCTGATGAACAGAATGGACCCCCACAAGCATGTTAAAGGTGGTTAAGGTGGTTAAGAGGACAAATGGTCTGAACAATGTAACAACGGTTGAAAGTTTTCAGGGTCAATGTTTAGTCTGCGGGGATGCGGGGTGTAATCAATTTTGGAGCGAATGAAAACTGCAAAGAGTGACCTTCTTGAGAGTGGAGGCGCCTAGTTTGATGCTGTACGATTAAAAGCAGTCATCTCGAACATCACCAACCAAAATGGCACTCCAATCCTCCAACCGGGATATATAAATAAGTCTATAATATTGGCTTCCCATGAAGCATAAGCATAATTCAAAAAGAAGGAGAAACTCTAGAACCAGGTCATCCATCCAATTTACCCTAAACGTCCCTGAACCAACATTCAACGCATTCTGGGCCGCTTGTTGCAGTGTTCATGGGCGCCATTCTGGGAGCCCGTGTATCATCAGAGGGTGCTTCACTCCCCCCGTATTCTTCAGACCTCCCTCCATCGCCGGGCCACGAGGGCACCATTTCGGCAGGAGGCCACCCTCAGGGCCAAGGTGATCCGGATTCGGCCGCCACAGGGGTTAACGGAAACGTCGCCGCGACAAGTGTGGCCGCACGAAGTGGTCACGAAACCTCGCACTTCCACCACATGACAACTCCTTTTGAAAGAATGATGTGTAAATTTGATGCATCCCAAGGTTTAGTCCATCTCCACGTGTCGGGTGCTCATTCTCTTCATACCAATGTGCATGAGTCATGGAACCAATTTGGCCACTGCATCTGTTCTGAGGGAATTGTTCAATCATTTTAATCCAACTCCGGTGTGCGCATGGTCTGTGAGGCTAATGCGTCGCTTTGTTTTCTACCTCCATATGAGGTCCACTTCCGACAGGCCCCAGAGACGAGGCCGTTGGAATCACTCCCAGGCTGACAGTTGGACTCACCAGCACCGCACCCCATCTCGAGTTATTTGGGGTGGAGTAATCTTCACCTATAGCCTACAGCATTTTCCAACAAGGAACTGGGACTTTGCCGCGGCTTGGGGAGGTCACTGGTTCTTCAAGGAAGTTGAGAAGTCCATGTGCCACTTCTGCACTTCTTATATACAAACCTTGACCAGGTGCCTTGCTGTCCAGCTCGCTCCCCCCAACTGACCACGTCTCCAGAAGATCCCACGTCTCACATCCAACAGCCCAGACCCATGAGACGAAGAAGAGTTAGGGTTGAGAGTAGATGGTGCACCCCAAGATGTCTGGAAAATATAGGGGTCCACTACTAAACCACCGACCTTGGGGCTTGTGCCATCTACTCTCAACCCACTGTAATTTACCATCATTTACACCATTTATGAGGCAACTCCGAACCAATGGGCATTGACTCGTTGGATGAATTAGAGCTGTTTCCCGCCCGTTCCAGGCCTCGTCTTCCGACCGACTCACCGGGTGGTCAAACCGCAAAGCGGTTCCACTCGCTGACTCACCGGTTCCGAAGAACGCCGGAACCAGCGATCATGATCAAGCTCAAGCTGCACACAGCTCAAATTCATATGGTTATAGTTTGAACCAACGCCGGAACCAGTTAAGCTCAAGCTGCATACAGCTCATCTCCCACGACAGGACGGCCCAAGCCAGCCAAATGTGCTCGAATCTGATGGGTTCGGCCTGTCCGGTGGATGGACAAGCATGGTGCTTTAGCCTCTGTAGAGCTATATAGAATATGGAAGGCACTGAGTTGGAAAAATACCGGTTCTTTCACACGAAGCGAATGTGGCTCAAAGATCCGTGCGCCACAGCAACCAACTCCTGACAAATTCAATGAATTTGTCAAAGTGTGACCTTAATTGCACTACGTTTCACAGTGACAAAGCCCAAGCATTAACTAAATGTCTGCACCTTCCCGTTGCAAGGAAACCTTGGTTCAGCAGTTCAGCATCACCCCCACAAGTGAAACGCGCTTCGCACGTCCGAGCTGTTCATGGAGACATGTCGCGTGAGCTCAGCAAGTGCATGACAGCGAATGCTTTCAGTTGAACCTTCATGAAACTGGCTTTGGTGTCAGTTAAGGTGTCCCTACCCTACACACACTCACACCACACCCTAGTTGCGACATCCGCAAAATCTTCCATGGCCTGTGAGAATGATCTGAGCACCTGCAGCCACCCAGATATAGTCGAAACTTGCAACATCTTCATCATCTTCCAACCCAGTTGTCATGTTTACTTCCAAGTCCAACATCTTAAACCCTCCCAATTGTCCGAATGCCGGTCGCGCAGAACCCGCCGCCGAATGCCGCCTGTGAGGGGCTTCACCAGCAGCAGCGACAGAGGATGTTTGGGGTCGGAAGGGACGACCTGGTCTCCAAGCAGGTCTTCAGGCACTGGAAGCAAGTCCTGAGCTTCGGAAGAGTCGCGGCTGGGAAGAGTCTGCTCAGACAGTTCGACAGACCCACGGCAGTATCTATCAGCATCTGAAAGAGAGACCAATGATGGGGAGGTGACTCATGACATCAGCAGCTGGAAGAGTTGTGATTCCAAGTCCTCGGGTGCTGACCAGACCAAGGATCCTTCACTTCGTATTCCGTCCGTGCCTGGAGCCGGGAGCTGTCTTGCTGCTACATGGTTTTAGCTGTCATCCCTTCCGTCTCTTTGTGATGGGCGTTTGAAGGAAAGGAATGTTGATCCTTGTTGGTCACTTAGACTTGAGGCCAGTAGCCGCATTGATCCGCATTGCTGTTGACGCCCGCTATGGCATCCCCTTTGGACTACTGTAAACTAAACCCCATACCTGCAAGCAACCAAACTAAACGACGCTCAAAAACAACCAAATCCATACAACCAAAATCGGCCCAGTGAAGATAGTCGGTCTCTTCTCCATCGGCGCACCCTCTGCATGCGGCACCTTACTGCAAATACCACCAGAAGTCCCAACACTGAACCTGTAACCTGGGATGTCTTCCCCTTCTGCACTCAGCTCTGGCATGCCACCCCAGGATACTGTGGATACCAAGGTGGATACCGAGGATACTTGCAAAAAAGGAGGCCAAATCTAGGTGATGAACACCGAGTTGTTCAATGATCTGCTTCTAGTTTGTCCATGTCGATCTCATGTGGTGAACACCTTCACCGCTCCAACCGGGAAACGAAACTCGCCTCCTTGCCGCTCGGCGACCAGTGCACCTTCACATGCTCACCGCCTTCCACGAGTAAGGGGCTCACCACCAGGCCTGTCAATTTGTTTGGCGCACTACTTCATCGGCTGGCCAGGGACACTGATGGACAGTTGGAGCAGTTGGAGCCATTGATGCCGATCTAATCTTAAGACTGTTTTTTTGGGGGCGGCAACATGATGGGTGAAGATGCAAGCATTTTGCAGATCTAGATCAAGGTATCTAGAGAATATGTAATCATTGCCCAAACGGCTGCTAAATCTTTGATGAATCTTGCCGCGCTCAACGAGCAAACTTAGTGAATTACCCAGGAGCAATATAGCATGAGTATGCATGAGTCAACCGAACTCTCTCAATGGTTGAACGGAAGGCAAGGGTATGGGTTAGATGTTTTTAAAGGCTCTGAGGTTCCAGGCATCCCCTGCACACCTCTAACATTCTTAGGTTGTTTCCAAAATTGTTTAATTGTTTCTAAAATTGTTTCTAAAATTGTTTTAATTGTTTGTAAAATTGTTCTAAAATTGTTTTAATTGTTTGTAAAATTGTTCTAAAATTGTTTAATTGTTTCTAAAATTGTTTCTAAAGTTATTTTAATTGTTTGTAACATTGTTCGAACATTGTTTAATTGTTTCTAAAATTGTTTCTAAAATTGTTTAATTGTTTCTAAAATTGTTCTAAAGTTATTTAATTGTTTCTAAAATTGTTTCTAAACTTGCTTAAGTGTTTCACAAACTGTTTCTAAAATTGTTTGATTGTTTCAAGCATCGTTTGTAGCATTGGAAAGATCGTCAAATTGCCTCTTAAATTGTGAAATCAGTTGGATCATTTGGATATATAGCGGTTTGTAAGTTTGAAATACTTGTCGTTATTGTTTGAACATGTGGAGAAAGCATGCTTTGCAAACATGACCGAATCAGCGAACGGCGCCAATCAGCGAACGCACTTTTTCATTCAAACTGGCGGCCAGCAAGTCATCAAGCAAAACCTTAGCCTTAGCCCATCTCCCTACCTGGCCAGTGGCCTTGGCTGCCGTTTCTTCAACAAAGCCAGTGCAGCCATGGAATCTCCACTACCTGGCCAGTGGCCTTGGCTGCCGTTGCTTCAACAAAGCCACTGCAGCCAAGGCAGTTGCCACATCTTCTGAGCCGGGATCACTTGCATCGTCTCGTCGAGGAATCCATGGGAGGGACGCGACCCCAGCTTGGAACATGGCCATAGCCACTGGGAGCGCCATGGCGTTGCCGGCAAGGTCTTGGAGGAAAGAATGAGAAGAGCAAGCAGCAGGCAGGCTGCATTTATCTTGAAGGTCTTGGAGGAGCAAAATGGGAAAGCCTTGAAACATCAGAGCTTCCTCACCTACCATGAGCCGCTGGCGCGACTCCATCCACAGCTGCTGCCCTGGCAGCATGGTCGGCGCCAGCTGTTTGGGGCTACATTCTCTTTGCCAGCTGACAAAGCCTCCACGTCCAAAGCCTTGACAGCTCTCAGGTTCAGGAGAATACGGCTTTCAATCTCTGCCAAGACAAACTCACCAAGTTGCTCTGACCCTATGGCAGCTTGCAAGCTCTTCATGGAAGGTTTGCTCAGCAGGACTGCTCATAAAACTTGTCATACTCACTGTAGAGGCAATTCTGAGCAGCTTTGGCCAAAGCTAGCCTCAAAGTATAGCAGGTTCCCAAAGATTCAACGCCCAACAGTTCCAGGTGCTTGCTGCTCTCCTCAACAGACGTGACCACAGACTCTGGAGAAGAAGTTGGGCTTGATACTGCTGTGAACAGGTTCTGGAAAGCCAAAGCTGCTGCCTCTAGGGAGTCGAGGTCTTTGAGTTCATTGTCGAACAAGTCCCTGTTGGAGCTTTTGTCCATTCGCTTGCTGTGTTCCCTGGCCTGTCTGCCAATGGGCTTGACTTCAGCAATTCGATCGGCACAGCTCTGCTTGAAGGTAGCTTGGGAGTGGGCGTCAGGCTCTGGCACTGCGTCATCGACCTTCACCTTTGCCAACTTGGACTTCAGTTCAACAACTTTGTCCTGCAGGTTGCGCAAGGCCCTTTGGGCTCGCCCATCTGCAAGCAGTGTGTTTCCACTGTCCTGGCTGCCCTGCTTCCCAAAGCCTGTTGATGATGACGACGCCTCCCCTTTTGGCATCACGACCTCTTGGGCCAGGCTGTTGCGATCCTGGCCTGTGGCCGCAGTTGAAGGCCTGCTGGTTGAGGGCTTGCTGCTGGCTGTGGCTGGATTGCTGGCTTGCTGCTCGCCGCGTCTACCAGGCTTCTTTTTTGCGTCAAGGTTTGCTGGAGCCTGATGTTGTTTTGGTTTGCTGGGGCCAAAAAAGGAAGCAGACAATCCATTTTTTTCTGATCCACTGCTGCTTTTAGTGCCTTCTGAGCTTGAGTCATCCTGACTGTCTTCGACTGCTGCCTGGTGAGCGGCCGCAAGGTTTGATTTGGGCGAACTCGGCTGGTAGCCTCCCTGGCGCAAGGCGTCGAGGACTCCTTCCAGACTGAGCTCAGAGCCTTTGCTTTCCACTGCCATTTTGTCTCGCTGCAGGGACCCTTGATTGATCTGCTCCAATGCTGCTTTCCTCTTCCTAGCAAGGCCTTCGTCTAAGCCTGTGCGACTGTCGTGAACCAACTCAGACTCCTGCAGGGCTGAGTCCTGGTACTCTTCGTAGTCATACACACCCTTCTTGCCAGCATGAATCCAAATTCCTTTCACATCTCTACCCCAGAGGTGCTCTATCACTTCCTTGGTGGAGTCGTAGTCCCCATACTGTTGGGAGTCCCATGCCTCCTGAGTAACAAACTGTTTCTTGGGGGCGATAAATTTGCCACCTGTGCTTCTGGTCATCTGCATTTGCTTCAAGGCTTCCTGGAGCTCCTTCTTGCTCTGAAGGCGTTTGCGAGTGGGCCCGCCTTCATTGTGCTGTCGGACCCAGGCTTTGCGGGAGGCTAGAAACCCTCTATGATCATTCTGGTTTGCCTTCTTCGACACGTGCTTGTAGTAGTCATCCACGCTCTTATGCTCCTTGTGAAGGCCTTAGGACTGGGGGATACTGGGGGCCTGCTGCCTTTTTGGTCTGCTTGCCTTAGGACTGGGGGGCCTACTCAAATGCCTTGGGCAAAGGCACAGGTTGCTTTAAAAAACGGTGGGGGCTTTAAGCAACCTTAGCCAGGATACCCAGGGCCCGATATACGTTAAAACATATCAGGCACAGCCTGCCACTTGGAACGCGGACAGTCTCCCCAGAGTCTTCCTCTTTCGCTTTCTCGTAGCTGCGCCAAGGCAGGCGTCCTTCCACCTCAGGGAAGATCTCATCAGTGAGGTACTCTAAGGGGGACTCGTCAGTGGAGCGGCCATTGCACAACTGGCAGCAACGCGGCTTCCGCAAGGTCAAGCTAATGCGGGCCAGGCAATTGCCAAGGAAGCTGCTGTTGAGGCTCGCCCACTCCTGGCCTGTGGCCTTGGCAACCCGGCCTGTGGCCGAGGACTGTCTACACAGGCGTCTTCAGCAGCTGGCTGTTCACTCTCGGCACTTTCAGAACTCTCTGAAGTGCTCGCCATGGCTGGCCAAGGGCCAAGGCTTGTCAAAAGGCTGGTGGCCACTTGAGTGAGAGCGATTGCACAAATTGCAGAAAATATGTCTAAAACATTCAAACAATATCGCAAACAATTGCGAAAACAATGTAAGAATGTGATGTGTACGGAAAACCATGAGTTGTGTACGGAAAACAATGAGTTGTGTACGGAAAACCATGAGTTGTGTACGGATCTAAAATTGTTACATTGTTTCTAAAATTGATATGAAATTGTTCGAAATGTTCCAAACATTCTAACAAATCTTTGTGACGTTTGGCTTTTGACTTTTGGAAGCCAACCGCTGACACTGACAGGTGGCCCCCGCTTTTTGAAACCACTCGCCCAATCAAGCTACATGGCCCACAAGGGCGTCCAAGGCTTCTGAATCCAGGCCATCTGCAAATTGGGCCAGCTGGATCCCACCCATGCTAACGTGGCAATCGCGCTTGTTGCTCCCCCAAGACGTCGCATCAAGACCACTTACCAACCACCTTTTCAGTCTGAGTTGACACTCAGCGTCTGACAGGCCAGACTTTGACATAGCCTTTTTGCACTGTAGGCCAGGGCGGTTGGTGTCTGTGTGGCGCCCACAAATAGCACCCCATCCTGTGGGCTCTTTGCTCGCAGCTGCGTGGATTGGTGCGATTTGAAAGGATGGGTTAGTGCCCCAAACACTAGCACGTCGAACATTATGCCTGACTTTGGGCCTTGGCGCGGCCAGTGGCCCAAGTGCTGGCTCAGAAGGCATGGCTGAGCCAGTCTCTCTCTCTACTTCAGTCGACCTGGCCGGTGGCCCGAGCCCTGGCTCAGAAGGTTTCGCCTCTGGCCCAGCCTCAAGCTCATTGTCAGTATCTGAGTCAGACTGAGAAGACCCACCGTGACTTGGGCTAGGGGACATGTCTCGTCTGGCCATCTTAGCGAAACTGCTGGCCAGGCTGGAGCGCGCTGCCCTTTTTTTCGGAAGTGGCTTTTTGTTCAAAGCTTTCAAGGCGGACATGGCCAGCTTTAGCTTTTTCTCCTCATCCATTGTCCTTTCAAGCGACTTGCGCTCGACCGCCTCCTTCCATAAATGTCAAAATGGCTCAGTCGCTTGACAGGGCCAACGCCAAGCACTGAAATGCGCCAGTCCTCTGCTTTGGTGGCGCAGTGAACGCACACCTGGACATCGCTCTTCAGGGTTAGATGTCCATCAAGGCTCTTCTCGCAAGCCAACACTTGGCAGATGTCTGGGGGGGCAGAATCATCATCTAGCTCTTTCAACTCTAAGAGCGCTGCCTGGATAGGTTTTTTCCTTGTAGAGTAAGCAACGGCCACATGGTACGGAAGAGCTGTTGGCGACCTAAACTCTAACACCAATGGCTCCTCTGAAAGAGCAGTTGGTTTGGGACCCTTTTGTAGAATCACTTCGAGGAAAAAGGCATGCAACCGCTGGAAATACGCAAAGGCTTGCGGGGTCAAACAATGTGGGCAGGAATCTGGACGGCACACAGGCCACAGCGGCGCCCGCAGCAAAGGAGCGCCGTCCATGCTGTCTGGACTTTCAGGCCGCAAACTGCGGCTGAAGCTTGTAAATTCTGTGCCCGTGAACCTGGCCTGAGGCCGAATAAAACCTGGCCTGAGGCCAACGCCAACATGAATTGAGTGTTCAGTTGCCTGCATCATCAGCAGACATGAACCCCTCAGAGGCATCACTATATGATGCCTCTATGCGGGAGCGCAGGGGGCTGAAACGCTCACAAAAGAAGTAGCACACAGTGCACCAGCCAATCAGCGCAAACACACATAGAGCTGCAAACCATGGCGTCTCCAAGCAAATGCACTTGCACATTGCAAAAGCATAGCGGTGGTCATGAAAACACATTGGATTGAAATCCTGAATGTCCAGTGTGGGAACATACCTGACCTCTTCTGCCATGGAAGAAAACATCCTGTCATGGTTCTAATACCCTTCTTGGACCAGAGTCTAGAAGCGGTAGCACAGCAGCAACAAAACACACAAATGCAAACAACTTTCAATAAATTGTTTCCACAAAAGAAAACAATTAAAACAATTGTCAGAACAATTGTTGAAACAATTTCCAACCTCAAAAGAATATTTTGCTTGTTTTTTTGGCGTCCCCATCAGCGGAGGTTTTGAAAACATTTAACGAGTAAGGTTTCCTCGTTCTGGATGAGCTCTTTCAGCTGCAAGCTGAAATTATCCAAGCAACAATCCCTCTCACCAAAGAATTGGCGCGCCTTTTCTTGTTGGAGTTCCGGGCTCAAGGCTGGCAACTCGGCCAGTGGCCATGGGTAGCGGCCCCAAGGCTCAAGAAGCTTCCGCCAAAGCTGGCCCAAAATTTGTTAGAAGACAACGCCTGGTTGTGCGCAATCTTTCTGCTCTCCAAGTCAGCACAGGACCATAAAGCCCAACCAGTGGAATCCAAGCTGGAACCTGGACAGTGTCTGCTGTTTCAAGAAGCAGGTCACACAGCTCCAAGCTGGCAGCACTTGCAACACTGCGAAAAGAAGCCGCCAACAATCGGAGCAAAGCAGCGCGGCTTTTGTGCCTGAAGCTCGGACCAGGCCCGTGGCCGCTCGGACGAGGCCTGTGGCCGCTCTGGGCACGTCTGGGCACACAAGGCCTGTGGCCACCCCCATATCGCCTAGCAATGTCAGCAAGCTGATCAGCATTCATCACTTCTTTGGCTCTTTGGGTGGGGTGAAATCCACTGGGCCCAACCTTTGCCTCTTGGCCTTAGGCTCTGGCGAGGGAGTGCCCAAGAAGTCACATTCGCAATCCCGAGCCAGTAGGTGTGTCCGTGCTGCATCACTTGGCTGCAGGTAGGGTGTAAACATGTCCATCAAGCAGAACCAACAATACAAGTATGTCATGGCAACGTTGCGGCGCGCTTGGGCTGTTGTGGCTTGAAAGCTTGGTGGCAGCATGGAGTGTTCAAATCGTTGAAGTGAAGAGGTTTTCAGAGGCGAGCAAACTGTTTACTAGCCTATGACTAAGGAACAAACTGTTTGAACAAACAAAAAGTCTACAGCAACTTTTTCTCAAGGTTCAATACATCATATGTTTCAAACAGTTTAACAATGTTGTATACAATGTTATAAACAATGTGTCGAACGAAAACAATGTTATAAACAAAGTTTTGAACAATGTAACAATGTTATAAACAATGCTTTAAACAATATAACAATCTTTTAAACAATGTGACAATGTTATAAACAATGTTTTAAACAATGTTTCAAACAATACAACAATGTTGTAAACAATGTGTTAAACAATATAACAATATTATAAACAATGTTTTAAACAATACAACAATGTTATAAACAATGTTTTAAACAATATAACAATATTATAAACAATGTTTGAAACAATATAACAATGGTATAAACAATGTTTTAAACAATTAAACAATTGCAAAAACAATGTAAGAATGTTTCGCTTGGTTTTCAAAGTGTTCCCGCCACAGTGGGTTCTGAGAACATCTAAGAATTAGAGGTCTTTCGGGCTGTACATGTCTTTAAGTGAACCGTTGAGCAAATCTATATGTCAGCATTGTATAGCCAGCTCTTTCCCGCCTTCTCGGAAGAGCTGCGAGGGCTATCACTCCCTGAGCGACACCGACTGCGCCAGCTGGAAATCAGGGTTTATTCTTCTACACACTGTATACAAGACAACCATAGACAACCAAACTGACCAAACACAAATAAACACAAAGATTGGCTGACATTTCAGCAACCTCCTTTTCCGCAACTCAAACGAGTGGCGGATACTCTTCCCAGCAAGACCTACCCAAACGTGGCAATAAAGCTGGGGAGGACCCTCTTGGCGACCGACCCGGCCCAAAGACATCGCCTGTGGCGGTGGAGAGGGTCTCCGTGCTGATGGAGCGCTTGGGCTCATCGCTCCTGATGGAGCGCTTGGGCCCTCATCTTTTTGTATGGATTGGGTGATCCTCCTAGATAGTAACAGTTGATAGGTTAACTGTTTGGGTCCCTAGTGGAATCATGAAAGCAGAAATAGAGGACGGTTCTTGGACTGCTACTGGGTCAGAGGTATAGCCGAAGAGATGCAAACAAATAAACCCTTCACACATCATTGTCCGCGGATATCGACCTTTGATTAAGAAACCCCCTCACTTGGATGAACGAACTTGCGGACCGTCTGCACGGGCGCTTCCACGCTTTCCCTTGCCACATTTTGTGGAAAGGTGGAGTAATCCCCCTCACTTGGATGGTAAAAGCAATTCATATGATGGAGGTGTCATTTTGTCTGTCTATTTATTCTTGGCATCCAAACACACAAAAAACAAGTCTCGACTCCTGGCTGGTGTCGAACTGCGTTGCTTCAGCCAATGGGTCGAAGCCCAAATTAGAACTGCGATCAAAAGGCATGCTGGCCAAGCCTCAGGGGGGCTAGTAGACACCCGCAGAGCCACACCGAAGGAGACAGTGGGACCATCGGTTCCAACGTTTTGGACTGAAGGACTTTTGGTCGTTTTACGTTTGTGATTCAGTGAGAAAGCATAGTCACTCACAGTAGCCTCGGTGCTGCCAACTAGCCCAACTAGCCAACATGCCAATTTATATGGGGAATTGCGGACAGTGTGTCGATGGATGTCCATCCCACCAGACAAAACATCTTGCGAAAGAAAGACTGGATTGATGGAAGGAAAGTCTTGCGAAAGAGGAAGACATAATATAGCTTCTTGTTACTTGTTACTACTAGTAAGGCACTTGTGACTAGTAGCGATGCACTTGTTCCTAGTAGCTTCTTGTTTCTACATGTTCTGTTAATGACTGTTGCGGTCCAGTGATGCAGTGACATGTTGCGGGGCTGAAACATCTTCCAAACATTGACCTGGGATTGGCATGACTGCACTACATGGCACGTGGTGAACAAGGGGTCAATAGTAGGCTGTTCACATGGAGACACAGGTTGGAAGGGTGTCGTGCACCGATCCCCTCACTGATCCGTATTTCAAGCGGAATGAGTCATCTGGCTAAAGAACAAAATGCTGGTGAGAATCAATGAACATCCATGTCTTTCTCCCTCACAAGTGAACCAAAAACGAACGTTAGATGCCCAAGAGCGCCCGACAAAAAAACACACACACACACACAACAGCTTTGAGCAACGTCGATGGCAAGCCATCCGGCATGTAAATCCATGGCGCAAAGGGGAGGTGGTTTCAACGGTCTGGGAAAGCAATTATATAAGAGGGCACTGGCAAGTAATATAGATTTAGTTACAGTATGTTTGCCTGTAGCGCTTGACCGCCCATGATGCACCATGAGGATGACAAATGTACAGTACAGGTGGAGGAATGGTCGAAAGCCCAAGACTGCAATAGACGGGTTTGAGATTATATATATATATATTAATGTCGTAATTCGTTTTTTGTGTGTGCATGGTTGAGCACTCTGGAAGCTTTGTGCACCTCCTTCTGCTTCAAGTATATCATTGGTCATGATGATGTATACTCTTTGCAGCACACAAAGGACAAGCTAAGGGCCATGGAGAAGAACGAGGACATTCACTTGGAATCATGTTGTTCCTGCATCATGAATGGTCCACTGTACTATATGATGAAGTATATATATATATATGCGTCACGAATCCATGCTGTCTTGCTTCACTGGTAAGTCTTCAGAAGAGTCCCGGAGGATCCCGCAGGATCAATTGCAGCACACCATAACAAATCATCCGATCATACCAAGCCGATACCAAGGATCCTTGTCTCGGATAGGTACACTAAAATACTTGTCAAATGTGTGTTGATTCGGAAGGAACCCATGTTGACCCAGAGGACAACGCCACCCAAATCTGAGTTTTTCCAAAGCCCCATGTTTGCTTTCATGGTGCCATCGAAGACTATTTAGAGGCAAATTAGAGCCGTTTCATTCGGTTTCCACGCCTCTTCTGTGGCGTTGGGCACCTTGCCAGCACAACCACCAAGACAGACGGTGCTAGAGGCAGCGGCATCTACCCAGAGGGAGGTCAAACCGACACCAACAGCGTTTTTGTGCCAATGACGGCCACCCCCCAGAATCACGTCAGTGCATCTCTCAGTCGAGTCTGTTGGCCACCACTACCTTCAACTATTCTTCTCCTTCTGCTGTGGCGAGCAAAACCACGCGCAAAGCATGGCCCACACCTGCTGTGCACCTTTGCTAAGGAGCTTGTCATAGGTGTGCTTGGTCATGCAAGAAGTCGATTGGCACTGCCTCGCTTGACGGAACTGTCGCTGATTATCCTGCTCACTGCGTGTCGTACCCAAAACTGTGCATGGAAGATCCCCGCCAAAAAGGGTTCCAGAACTTTTCGAACATTGAGACAGGATTGTCAGATTTGCATACTTATAGTCAAATCTGCACCATGATCATGAACCAAAATGCTTATGTTTCACTACCGTTCCCTAAAGCATTTCTGTTCTAAGCCAGACCAGCCTCAATGCGATGCTCTTACTCTTGTGGTCAGATCTGGTTAACCCGCTCGCTTACTAGCCAATGCGGCTTGTGAAAAGACCTGTTCCTGTGATCCCTGAAAAAGTATAATTTGGAGCCCAAGTTCATCAACCGCCATGGCAGCAGTCGATGGTCGCCCCACCTGTCCGGCAAGAAGATGTTGCCACTCCCGGTGTCGAAGACCACCAGGAACTCCTGCTGCCATCGGGCGCCGACCATGGGGCAAGCCAGGTTTGAGACACACCCTATAACTTTCCAGAATTGTGGCCTAGGTTCACTATACTATGCCCTATGTGCGGGACTTCTGTGTGAGAAGTTGGAGACCAAGACCCAGTCGAACAAGACCTTTTCAATCACCCCAGTCGAGTGAAGGAGTCGATTTACAAATATTTACATGGAATTTCATGGATTTTCCTAACCGCCATCATCCGCCATCGACCCCAAAAATCGATCATCATACAAACTTCCAGAAGGGTGAGCAGGTGAAGATGAGGTGTGGGCCAGCGTGTAGCGTGTGGAACCCTACAAAGCCACGTTGCATGCATAACAAAGCTCAACTCCCCTGAACCCGCTAACTCCGATTGTAAACGGCTGGACCGAACCAGACTTTAGAGCTTTTTGTTAGAGGGCCCATTCTATAGTACGTGCCTTCGCACACTACTATGGCTACACGGACATGTCTATCGATCACAAGCCCACGTCTATCCGAAGGAATTGAACAAAACCAAACCAACGAGGACTCGTGCTGGGCCAGCTTTGAGTGGATCACCCCGTGCCCCGTGTGGGCTCCCACAGCCTGTGGTGGCACTCCGACGTAGATCTTCCCATAGATGGATGACGGTGCTGGGCTCCTGCAGAACTTGAAAAGCCTTGAGGCCTTTTTGGCTCAAAAAAAACAATGGTTGATACTGAATACGCACCCAACACGGTGGTGTGGTCTTGAAGCCTTTGGTCATGGCACCTAAATATGGTACCACCCAATCTAGTTCTTGCATGTTTGTTGGCCATACTCCTGAAGCTGCAACCCACATCTCATGCTGTACAACTGAGTCTAGCCGAAAGAGCTTGGGCACATCCAATTATTCGTAGTTGCGGACCCAATGATTCGTTGCGATCTGTCTGCAGGAACAGGTCATGAAGCTGCAGGTGGCCATTTCATTCGATAGCTCTGACCCCTTCGTAAAGCTGAAGGAGAAGGAGAAGCCGATTCAAGCCGAAATGGCAGGTGACTGTGTTTCTTGACGTTGTCCAACCACATCATTGATACTTTTGAATCGAAAGATTCCCAATTTTTGCTGCACCAACCAGTTGGTAGAAGGATCCAGGATATTCCACTGACAGTGGATGGTGTATTCCGGTATTGATGAGTTTCGACACTCCCAGCAGACGCAGCCTGGGAGGCGTTGCTGCCAGGGGAGTCGCATCCTCAGCAACATCCATCGTTTAAAAAGGCTCCAACAAAGAGGAGCCAAGCTATGCCAAGCCAGAACTGGAAGACACAGCTTTTGCTTTTATTTTAGTGACCCACAGGCAGGTCTCACATGCTTTCACATCCAAAACAGTGTCACATCCGTTCAGAATTCGTCCTCTCTCCTTGAATATTATGTTTGTTTGCAAGTCCCAGGCGTGGGCTTCCAAGTGCCTGCCAGAGCCAACGAAGTCTAAAGCTTCCACTGGTCATTTGAGAAAGATTCACAAATCGCCAGCCCCCCTTTGTGCTCACCTTGTATTTCCTTCCGGATTTTGTTCCAGGAGCAAACTCCACCATGTCATGTCTAGCTACTAGTTTCAATCATCTGCCACCATTTCAAAGGCAGTGTCATCAACCTACCTTCTGCCATGGTACAACATCCAGAAGAGGGCCCTGAGAAGACTTTCAGCTCAAGACAGCCCTCTGTCCCACAAGCCAAGTGACGAACAGCATATGGGTGTGTTTTTATATAGAGATCCCAACCAATGGGTTTCGGTCTATTTCTGGGAGGTTGCCTATTTAAATCCACACCCGTCTTCCACATACCTCAACTACCGCAACAATGAGGAAGCACCGGGAATTGCTCGAGGGGAGTCCAGTGATCTCGGATCAGTCAGATTCGGGTCCAGACGTGTGATGCAATGCAGCCCACACCCAAACCATACTTTTCATAGCGACAAGGAGCGGGCCTGATTGAAGAATGACAGTATGAAGTCATGAAGTCTACTTCACGGTTTTCTGGCAAGCCGTGAAGTAATCCGTTACATTGGACTTCAACAAAAAACGCAAGCACAATGACAAGAAACAGCATTCCGGGCAAGCACAACGTAATTCCGCGGAAGGGATTCCGACTTTCGCCTCAACTGGCCGCGGAGCAGCGTGGAATCCTTGGGGGATTCCACGACGACACGAAAACTCGCTTGGTGCATCGAGCTGGCGTTTGACCTCGCTTGGCATGGATTAAAACAGAGAAAATCTATTCAAAACCCATAATTAATCCTGATAATCCCCAATCATACTCCCACCAACGGCAGGGAAGCCTCTACCCATTGGCTGATACTCATTGGTTTCACACGAAAGAACAGCTCTGGTTCAGAGAAGATTGCAACATGCACGACCCACATGCTGGTCCGTGAAGTGAGGAGAGAGAGCCTCGCGTGGCCCTTTTTCATCCAGTAGTCCACCGATCTGAGGCCATCACCACGCAGCCAATCACAAAGAAGAGGATTGCACACTGCCTCGGTCTGCAGTCTGCAGCCCGAACGATGACTGGAGTCCGGGAAGATGACCAGGACGTACGGAACGATGACTAGGACATGTAACACTAAAGACACATAACTTACAGTAATGATGTACTCACAAACGCTGAACACATCTATATAGGGTTCTTAAAACTTGCACTTTGATGCACCATGTACATTCTCCAATGAAAACATCAGTTTAACATATATATAATATATTGATACTGTACATTAATATCATCCCCTGTTCGTTCTGGAGGGGGGTCTTGAGAAGTCCTTTTAATTGCGCTCAGGTTGTGTCTAAGTCTAATCCCTCCTCCGTTTTCATACATGTTGCCTAAAACATTCATATGTGGTTCTTTCTCATCTGACAACAAAGCAGCATCCAACTCATGCGCGCACACACACACACAATTCTCTATTGAAATGATTACCTGACGCCGTTGGGGGTGGCTGCTCTAGAATGTTTTATATGGGGCTGACCACCCTCATTTCATAGAGGTCATGGGCAGGGCATGGTGATAAAATATCCATCATCTTGGGCTCCCAACATGCTCCGTCTGCTACGTTGGTCTCAGGCACCTGCCTGCACTGGGCGGCACGCACAGTGGAGTAAGAACGCTCTTTTTCTCCAAACAGTGCAGATTCTGGATCTGGCGCGTCCAACACCAGCATCACCCAAAAACAAGGCCGGTAACAAGGACTTTCGCTTGAACTCTAAAACTAAAGGCATGTTTCTTGAAAACCGTGCTCCGTTGCAAACGTGGAAGAGCTCACGTCCCGCTACGTGCTCCATGCCTATTAGCAGGACATGAGGTCACGGGAGCCACCCGCGTGACAGCGCGCGCAGGCTCGGCGACTTTGCCGCGGGCCGTGGCTGGTTTGTTCGAGCAAAGACGGCCCGCAGCGATCACGGGAACTTGGTTGGCAAAAATGTCTAGTGTAAGATAGGACTCACCATTGGATAAATGAATGGAACGGTGCCAATCCCTCCCTCTAGTTTTGGGTTCAATTGGCCTGTTGTGTATTTGTGTGCCGGACGAAAAACAAAATATGATGTATAAAATAAATATGAAACACATCTTTACAAGCAGTTCCCGGGCAAGCCGGCGGCGGAAGTTTCCTATAAGAAGAAACTGACCTATAGGAGTGTCCACGTTCTCTCCAACATGCGCGTCCTCCAGTCAAACGCACGCGCTCCGGACTTTTGACCCACGGGATTCCACGTGTGTAAGGTGTGTGTGCCCCCTGCGAGAGATGACACACATCCGGCCACCACGACTTGCCAAGGATGCGGTCCACATCGGACTGAATGGAATCCAAATCTGTCTTGAACTCTGAGACTATGTATGATGAGTCTTGTATGATGAGGGGTGTATGACAAGTGATGAATGATGAGTGGTGTATGTTGAGTGGTGTATGATGAGTGGTGTATGACGAGTGGTGTATGATGAGTGGTGTATGCTGACTGGTGTATGATGAGTGGTGTCTTGACCAGCAGTTGAATGTCCTGTCCTGCATAACTGCAACCAAATACTATCAGTATGAACTGAACGTGCACGCCGCGAGAGATGACTCAGCAGCGAGAGATGACTCAGTCGCGAGAGATGACTCAGCCGCGAGAGATGGCTATAGCGAGAGCTGACTCAGCAGCGAGAGATGAATGAGCAGCCAGAGATGACCCCTCCGCGTACTACACTGTTCGCCAGTACAACTCTAGTTGTACTACGAAGTCGCCAGTCCTCAGCTTCTAGCTGCACAGATTGCTCCGCGTGCTGAAGTTGTACTACAAAGTCGCCAGTTCTCATCGCCCAGCTTGCCAGATACTCCGCGTGCTAAAGTTGTACTACAAAGTCGCCAGTTCTCAGCTTCCAGCTCTACAGATTGCTCCGCGTACTAAAGTTGTACTAGAAAGTCGCCAGTTCTCACCATCCAGCTCCACAGATACTCCGCGTACTAAAGTTGTACTACAAAGTCGCCAGTTCTCAGCTTCCAGCTCTACAGATTGCTCCGCGTACTAAAGTTGTACTAGAAAGTCGCCAGTTCTCATCCATCCAGCTCCACAGACACTCCGCGTAGTAAAGTTGTACTACAAAGTCGCCAGTTCTCCTCGTCCAGCTCGCCAGATACTCCGTGTACTAAAGTTGTACTACGAAGTCGCCAGTTCTCAGCTTCTAGCTGCACAGATTGCTCCGCGTACTGAAGTTGCACTACAAAGTCGCCAGTTCTCATCGTCCAGCTCGCCAGATACTCCGCGTACTAAAGTTGTACTACAAAGTCGCCAGTTCTCATCGTCCAGCTCGCCAGATACTCCGCGTACTACAGTTGTACTACAAAGTCGCCAGTTCTCAGCTTCCAGCTCTACAGATTGCTCCACGTACTAAAGTTGTACTAGAAAGTCGCCAGTTCTCAGCTTCCAGCTCTACAGATTGCTCCGCGTACTAGAGTTGTACTAGAAAGTCGCCAGTTCTCAGCTTCCAGCTCCACAGATACTCCGCGTACTAAAGTTGTACTACACAGTCGCCAGTAAAGGTGCAGTGCTGTGCCTGCCACGAAATCTGCACATGGAGGTGCACACAGTGCTGTGCCTGCCACGAAATCTGCACAGGGAGGTTCACAAAATGCTGCACCTGCCACGAAATCTTCACTTCAAGAAACCAAGTGAAACCTCTAATCCCAATGAACGGACGATTCCGAGCGTGATCCGAGAATGACCCGAGACCGTCTCGCAACCGTCGTTCTGCAGACCTTCACTTGCCAGCTTCGGAGCCACCGGTTCCATTGAAAAATACAGCATTTCGTGCGTTCGCTATCTCTCCACAACGCATTTTATATTGCGCCTGCCACGACATCTGCACATGGAGGTGCACAAAGTGCTGTGCCTGCCACGAAATCTGCACATGGAGGTTCACAAAGTGCTGCACCTGCCACGAAATCTTCACTTCAAGAAACAAGTGAAACCTCTAATCCCAATGGACGGACGATTCCGAGCATGATCCGAGCAGGATCTGAGCATGATCCGAGAATGACCCGAGACCGTCTCGCAACCGTCGTTCCGCAGACCTTGACTTGCCAGCTTCGGAGCCACCGGTTCCATTGAAAAATCCAGCATTTCGTGCGTTCGCTATCTCTCCACAACGCATTTTATATTGCGCCTGCCACGAAATCTGCACATGGAGGTGCACAAAGTGCTGTGCCTGCCACGAAATCTGCACATGGAGGTTCACAAAGTGCTGCACCTGCCACGAAATCTGCACATGGAGGTTCACAAAGTGCTGCACCTGCCACGAAATCTTCACTTCAAGAAACAAGTGAAACCTCTAATCCCAATGGACGGACGATTCCGAGCATGATCCGAGCAGGATCCGAGCATGATCCGAGCATGACCCGAGACCGTCTCGCAACCGTCGTTCCGCAGACCTTGACTTGCCAGCTTCCGAGCCACCGGTTCCATTGAAAAATACAGCATTTCGTGCCTTCGCTATCTCTCCCCAACGCATTTTGTATTGCGCCTGCCACGAAATCTGCACATGGAGGTGCACAAAGTGCTGTGCCTGCCACGACATCTGCACATGGAGGTTCACAAAGTGCTGCACCTGCCACGAAATCTGCACATGGAGGTTCACAAAGTGCTGCACCTGCCACGAAATCTTCACTTCAAGAAACAAGTGAAACCTCTAATCCCAATGGACGGACGATTCCGAGCATGATCCGAGCAGGATCCGAGCATGATCCGAGCATGACCCGAGACCGTCTCGCAACCGTCGTTCCGCAGACCTTGACTTGCCAGCTGAAAAATACAGCATTTCGTGCCTTCGCTATCTCTCCGCAACGCATTTTGTATTGCGCCTGCCACGAAATCTGCACATGGAGGTGCACAAAGTGCTGTGCCTGCCACGAAATCTGCACGTGGAGGTTCACAAAGTGCTGCGCCTGCCACGACATCTGCACATGGAGGTTCACAAAGTGCTGCGCCTGCCACGAAATCTGCACATGGAGGTTCACAAAGTGCTGCACCTGCCACGAAATCTGCACGTGGAGCTGGAGTTGCCTGGAGCTTGAGCTGTTGACACCAGAGCTGGTGTATGAGCGGTGTATGAAGACTGGTGTATGATGAGTGGTGTGTGATCAGTCGTGTATGATGAGTGGTGTATGATGAGTGGTGTATGATGAGTGGTGTATGATGAGTGGTGTATGATGAGTGGTGTATGATGAGTGGTGTATGATGAGTGGTGTATGATGAGTGGTGTATGATGAGTGGTGTATGATGAGTAGTGTATGATGAGTGGTGTATGATGAGTGGTGTATGATGAGTGGTGTCTGATGAGTGGTGTATGATGAGTGGTGTATGATGAGTGGTGTCTGATGAGTGGTGTATGATGAGTGGTGTATGATGAGTGGTGTATGATGAGTGGTGTATGATGAGTGGTGTATGATGAGTGGTGTCTGATGAGTGGTGTATGATGAGTGGTGTATGATGAGTGGTGTATGATGTGGTGTATGATGAGTGGTGTATGATGAGTGGTGTATGATGAGTGTGTATGATGAGTGGTGTATGATGAGTGGTGTATGATGAGTGGTGTATGATGAGTGGTGTATGATGAGTGGTGTATGATGAGTGGTGGTTGAACAGCTGTTGAATGTCCGTAACACGGAAGTTTTGCACACTAAACTTCCTTTGACAATACAGTTACAGTACCGCGATTTTGATCGTTGACGTGTGGAGTAGTATAATGAACTCTAGAAATGAACTACACGCCCTCAGTTTTGTGCCATCTGGATGACAGCTGCCAATAGCGGCTAGCCTAGTGGCCTCCACACGGTGCTGGAGCTACCTTTGGGAAGCGTGTTCGAAAATATCTTTGTTACTAGTAGCTTCTTGTTCCTAGTAGTAAGGCCAGGAGCCCCTTGTAGCGTCCTTGCTCCTAGTAACTAGTAGCGATGCCCTTGTTTCACCTTTTCACTGGATCTTTTGGGTTCATGAACCGAAGGTTAATGAAGGTGCCTGTGCGCAAGGACCAGTGCAAACAGCTGCAAACTTTTAGCACTCTCTCGCACGGTCTGAACTAACAGCGAGACATGGATGAGAGTCGCAGGGCTTCTTGTTGCCCCTCCAAATGGGAGATTGGCAAGACTCGCTCTGCTTCTTGGTGCAAACCAGCCCTGCACAATATAATCCAACACACTGCGACAAATGCAAACAAATGTGTCAGGCATTGTCAGACAACCTCCCGGCTGAAACCAAAAAGAACCTGGTTCTGATGCAAGGTCGTAGTGACAAACTGTAGGGCTGGCGAGTCACAAAACTGGCTATGGCAACATTGGACTTGCAACAAATTTGAATAGTGCTCACAAAGTGTCAAATGCTTACACATATGCATACTGTACTCCATGTTGAAAGAAACATTCACAGCATAGCAGAATTCTAGCTTTGGTGAGAAATCGCTATGACATGCCTTACTCTGGACACCCCTACCATCGCTGTTCACTCGCCACCATGGTTGACTCCCCACCAACCCTGTGAGGATGGGGGTGCCACGCACTTGGCTTGGCCATGCGTGCAGCCTCCATGAAAAGAGTTGCATTGAAATACCAATTGAGTGGGCAAAGCTACATGTTGAATCTCTGGACCCTGGATCTAATTCTATCCTTTCACAGCTTATGCATTGTGCATAAATGACTTTCACAGCTCGGCAAGGGGACAAGCTGCGAAGGGTCTCAAGTGTTTCATACAAAGTTGCACATTTTAAATCATTTGTATCATACTTTGCTATGTGCGAATGCATGGATCACCAACTCAGGAAATTGCTGAAATACATTAGGTGAATAACACAGGTAGAAAAAACTATGGATCAATCTGTAAACCATCTGCTACCTCTTGCGTTGTCCATCAATCAGTGTTGTGAAATCGTGATTGTGACGGGTGATTTCTGTGTGTTAGTGTTGAAAGCTTGCATGCGAACCAAATGTACCACCGTACCGCCCATGTCTAAACGAAGAGAACCACCACGGGGAATCTCCTGGATCTCCTGGAGCTGTTGCTTTCATGTAGCTTTTCCCCAAACGACGTCTTTCTGCCCTGGACACTGGACAGGCTGCCTAGCTGCTCGCTAGTAGCTTCTTGGACACCGTGCGTGCTTCACCTTGAAACTTCCCTTCACTCCAGGCACCATCTTCTCGGGAGCCTCGGGCTTGGCGTCATCGGATTCGGCGAACGGACAGGACCGAATTCTTGCGGATCACAATTTCTAGATCCATCTCACCTAAATGTTGGGCTCCTGGCCGTCAGGCTTCGAAAGGCAGCCTTTACCATGCTGTAGACCATAAGCCCATTCTCCTTCATACCTGAAGCTAAGCTGTTCTTGCAAACGAGTCGGCTACGGCATGGTTCAGATACTCTCCACCGCATGACAACTATTAAAAGGACTCAAATGGAGAATGTTGTGCGACTTTGCAGGAGTCAGTACTAGGAACAAGAAGCTACTAGTAACAAGTGCATCGCTTCTAGTAACAAGTGCCTTACTAGTAGTAACAAGAAGCTACTAGGGGCTCCTGGCATCGCTACTAGGAACAAGAAGCTACTAGTATCTCCTGGCGTCGCTACTAGGAACCCGGGCATCGCTACTAGGAGCAAATAGCTACTAGGAGTAAGAAGCTACTAGTAGCTCCTGGCCTTACTACTAGGAGCGAGAAGCTACTAGGAACAAAGGGCATCGCTACGAACGGAGCAAGGACGTTACTAGGAGCAAGGTTGTTTCAGTGTCCTGATCTCTCCCTTTGGCGACTTCGCTGTTTTGCCCTGGTGCTCGGCCGGTGCCGCATGCCTCGCCTCCGCCCATCTGGCCATTGGAAAGTGCCGGAACCGTGCTTCTTGTCGAAGCTATACCTGGGCGGGTAGAGCGACTGAGCCCAGTTCAACGTCCATCTCGGATGTTTCCCGTGAGTCCTTATTGTCATGTAACATATAAGGTTGCTGAGTAAAGGGTATGGACTACACCTGCCACAAACATGCGTCCTTTTGCTGCAACCTGATGGTTTTCCGAAAAGTCGAAAATTAATGACACAATCGGTAGGATGGGGCAATCAAACTCAGGATGCCTTCCAACTCGGCATCTGGCTCTCCAACATAGATACGACCATCTGGCCAGTTAAACTGACCTCGACATCCAGGAAGCTCAAATTTCTTGCCAATGTCTGCAATACGATCAGTCAGTGTCCATCGAAGCTAATGGCCAGTCAGTTTCTTAGATATTCTCTATTGTTCAATGTGCAAATGGTTTCACTCCTCATGGATTCTAGACATCAGTCTCTCATGGGTCTTTTCCAATTCCGCAGCTTGCCTTTGCCGTGGATCTGATCAAGTAGCCACCTGGACCGGTGGCTTCGACTTGACCAGGACGCGGACGCCCTGAATTCACCCTGTCCACCGACTGAATGAGCGGCCTGCGTCTACTTCCCGCCCGCGTTCCCGACGATTGAAAGTGGTTGAAAGGTTTCATGAGTTAAAGTTGCCAGCAGCCAGCTATCTGATCTATCTGTGGCAGCAGGCCTTATTTAACACGACCATCATATAGACATAAGTTAACGCAAAAGACAGAACAATAAGGACAAAAATAACACATGTCAAGCATGACTTGCAGTCACGTTTGATTTGTGTGACTGCTGGCATGTGCTTTATTCCTCTCTTCCTCTCTCTCTCTCTCATTGTCCTTTCCACTTAAATTGTAAAGCTCATTCGCTGTTACTTCCAACATCTGCTTCCACAGTCACATCCACACTGTGTATGGCCCGCCCTCTCAGATCGCTGCTCTCCCTCGAAGTAACGCCCATCGGCCCAGCAGTACTTGCCTGGCGCACCGAGAAAAAGCCGCTCCGATCGGAAGAAATCAGTATGCAACATGCAGATCAATATGAGGAAGTGATGATGCAAATAGTGCCAAGTCGATGATGCAAAGTGCTGCATATCCAAGTATGCCCACCAAAATGAAGGATTTTCACTGAAAGTTATACAAGGGATATATGTATATACCCATAATTTATCATAATCCAGTCCTCCAATGCATCTGTCTATGCCCTTCTGGCATCCAATACAGCTCAAATGCCCCATATGTTTGTGCAAAATGACCTAGCATTGTATCTGCCGCTACCAAATGAGTATCCTCGTCCTCTGAGATGGACAGGATTTAATCTTCAACTCTGCTACTCCACTGCCAGACCAGTAAGAGTCCCTTCACCCACGCAAGCTGTGGCCTTTTCCATCGATGTGTCGGCTCTTAAATTCACCTTCGTAGTATGACCTCAGAAAAGAACGCTGAACTCGTGGGGACATTGGGATGTTTACGCAGTGCTGCTACAGGCTGAACACATCAAATTTGTTTTGAGATTACGAAAGCCAAGTGCTGAACCCATCAGACCAGGTCAACTTGCCCAAACCGGTCTTGTCACCGTTCATGTATTGGCCTTCGTACCTGCAAGTAAACCCAAGAAACGCAAAAAACATCAGCATGGCTGGCAACCCACCCAGCAAAATAGCAAGCAAACACAAGAAGTCCCTCCCTCTGAAGTATACATCCGGTGATATGTTGCGATGCATTTTTGAGGTCTGTGATTTGATTGCACAGGCAACAGTACCTTAATTTAGCCACGGCATTCATTACCTTCAATTGACCTCCATCAGTCGACAGCTAAGGACGAAGAAGGCTGAGCCACTGCGCAAAAATATGACATCGGGCCCTTTCATGTATTGATGACCTGAACATCTAAACAACATAGGGCCCATGGGGGCCTGGGGGGTATATCTTCCAAGCCCTCAAAGGCTCTGTCTAGCTTCCCGGATTCTAGGCTCCATATACATATCCGCTCCTGGTGCCATCAGGCCATTCTTCCGATCCTTCTCCATGCTTCTGATCCTGCAGCCATTTTACGTGCTCCATTCTCCCATCGTGCAAAGCTTATGGGAACTTGGCAACTTCATCTGGCCTTGACACTGATGACACGAATGGTGGCTGTGACAGGGAAGGGCTTCCGGGGTATCACCAAACCTGACAAGCTTTGAAAGTCATTCCAGTGTGGACCCCAAGCAGGAAGAGAATCGGCCTTTTTAGCACGCATCAACATGTTTAGCTAGTTTGTTGAGCTAGACAGCCATAGACAGCCGAAGGAACTGGAGAGACCGCAGAGACCGCGACGACCCAAGCAATCCAGCAAACCGCGGAGGCAGCCGGAGATCAAGCGGAGAAAACCGTAGAACACCAACAAAGGCACCCTATTCTCAGGAGTAAGGACCCTCACCTCATAGGTAAACGTGTTTAGGACATAGAACATGGTTTAATCCTGTTTCATCCAAACGACGACCATCACGCTATGCACGTACTAACGCACCGTTACGACGACAGAAGACGTTCCTCTCGGGCCCATCCGTTCTCTTTCGACCAAGGTCGACGTGTTGGAAGAACCACCAGTTGGGCCCACCGGACACTGGATAATGTATGATAATGTAGACTCTTGAGGACCATACACCACCCCATTTGAATTGAACATCCTCTTCAAAGGGGAGGTTTATTAATCAAGAGTCTACATTACACAATACAGTTCCCATCTGTCTTCACAAAGGCGCAAGCGCAAACTATGCCTTCCTCTTAGAGAAAAATAGATGTTTATTCTTTGAGCTCTGCGGAACACACTGATTCATGAATTCACATCAATGTCCTTGTGCCATTGGCCGGTATACTTGGCTCCAGAGGCCTGCGTGTATGTACCTGGCGACATCGTCGGCCATGGGCTTTTGGCGAATTTTGGGATGAAAACGTCTGACACGTCAGCTCCTTCCAAGGTACGGAAAGGGGGTTCCAGATTCTCAATCCGGACCATTTGGCTCCTTTCTAGGCCAAAATGCTGACAGTTCAGGGATTATCTCTGGATATCTTCGGTATCCTTCGGGTCACAGCTACACGTGACGTGTGCTGCGGTTTTAGTCCGAAGGGAATCGGTTTGGTTGGAGGGTGGTGCGCCATCTTTCATGGCATGCCGTGGCTTGGACACCTGGTGGATGGGTTATGGTGAACGTTACTGCAGAATTCTAGCATGGCCAATTCATATCTTCCATGACTTCAAATCGTCTGGCCGCTTCTTTTTTTCACTCCACTCAGTAGCCTGGCCGCCGGTCGGGGTCGACATATGGATACGGAAGGTGAAGCTGCTCTTGCTCAGAACTGACGCCAAAGACATAGAAGGTATTCCATGGATCTTGGAGCTCTCGCTGCATGATGGCATAGCAGGCTTTCCCACAGAAGTCGCCGATCTCGGTGTGATACAAGGGTGGATTCTTCGGATTCGGCGGGGGATCCATCAGCTGCAGGTTGCACCACCTGCACGTGCGGTTGATCACCAGGGCCAAGTCCACAATGCCTCCACGGGTCCTGAAGCTGCTGACTTTTTCAAACATGTCAGGCTCCGGACTAGTGGAACTGGAGACCAATTTCATCTCGTGGAACTTCCGTCCCAACTCCTTACTCAGCCTCTGCTTCACGTCACCGATCATGGCAAACTTATCCATGTAGTAGTGGAAAGTCTGTCCACTGATCGCTCGGACCCTGACTTCGAAGTTATAAGGTCCATGAGCCAGCTCTTCGACATATGCCATCGCACGGAGTATGTCTAGGTCTCACTACGAAGGTCGCCCTTCGTTCGGGCCAAACATTGCCTTCAAGACTCCCAGTAGCATCAAACCATGGTTGGTAGGACCTGAATCAACATCATAATGGCAAAGGTTTACTAGCTATTGCTGTGAACAGCCAAAAGTATGCATCTTACCTTGCACAAGTATAAGTTCATAGTTCAACCCTGACACCTCCCTTTGATCAGGGGTTCTAAAGCCACCCACCAAACACGCGGTATCTATCTCCAAACTACATCTGGATCTTAAAGCATTCGAAAGCAGCAGCCTGCAGCCTGCAGACCTGTGCATCCCCATGCATCAATTTTCCGTACGGAAGAAGACCTAAGACGCCCTTGGTTCACTGACTCGCACGGAAGAAGGGTTCCCCCGGACTCTCTGACTCGACGGCATGGAACGTGCGACCGAAGTTCGACCCTGAAGGCCTTGGCCATGGGCAGCTCCATTCAGAAAGTCGCCCTCGTAAATGTCACCGTTGCTATGTTCAAACCTGCACCGTTTTTCCAAAAACGCTTGGTCGTTTTCAAGCCTCGGTTTTGGGTCGATTGGAGTGGCCATATTGGCAATGTGGAGGGTGAATCCTTGGTCCTTGTTTGAATCTTGTTGGTGTTGAGACCCGAACTACCTTGTCGCTCTCGTAGAAGGTGATACCTCAGCGGCTCAACGTGCTACAACTCCTGGTCTGGTTCTCGTGACTCGAGTGATTAAGGCAACGGGTCTGATCACCACTGAGTCATGACCAGTCCAGGTGTGAAAGTTGTGAAAGGACAGGAGGTATGAGGTATATGCAATGGTTCTCAGATTGATTGAGCTCTGAGTCAACTTGAGAAAATCCAAGGCCCGATGCCAAGGAATACAATCAACTCCTGACTCCTCACATCAAATCCCTGGCAAAAGCCCGACATCTCCATGCCTTCCGTTGCCGTTGAATTGTCCAGCTTTCCAATTGCCGGTATACTTGGAACCATCCTTCCAAACCTTCACGCAGCAGTTTCAGCTTCAGGCTACAAGTGAATTCCGGAATGGGACAGGTCTCATTTGAAACCGCCAAGCACCACGTCGTCCAACCAACGAACAGTGAAGCACTGGCGCCAATGGCGCCACCGCGCCTGCACGCCATATCCGTGCGGCAGAGTACCCTGCCATTGGCCTTTGTATGAGGAACCTGAGGGAAACAGCGGGGTGTGGAAACTCCACTCGGCCCCAAACCGCATTGGGGGCATGGTGGACAGCGAACCCAAAGGAAAGGTGGGACACCTTCATGAGGTTTGGTGAAATCAACGTTTGTATCCAACCATGCCTTGCTCACCTGGACCGGAGGATATTATACCGTAGGCGTATAGTCCGTATTGTTATTTGAGATTGAAACCAAGTGTTTATACTGTTATAAGTGTTGGGTCCGTCTGCTTCGACATCGCGCCAACGGGCCCAAGGGGGACCACTGGAGCTCAGCTCACACGGGCTATCGTTTCCACCCCGGAAAACGGTAGAACCAGGCCCGTCATTGGAAGGTCATGGCACTATTCTGGTTGTAGAATGTTGCAGGTACAGTACCTGCTGGGGATGATGTTACATCAGTGCTTCCCTTTCTCTCAGCCATCGATTGGGCCAATCCTCGATCCATCGAGCCGTGGAGAAGCCTTCAGTGATTGATTTGATCCATCAAATGTCCATCCATGGCGGCATCTCATGATTTTGGTATCTGGGCATGGCTTAGGCTCATTTCGGCTGGCGTTCTGGCCTTTCTTCGGAAGATCTGTGGCAAACTTGCAGTTTCAACATTAACATCATCCAACATCAACCATCTAAAAGATCTGAAAAGCCATGGCTTGGGGGAGGCCAACAGCTTCAACACCCGCTCCTTTGGCGGCGCTCTCGCCGGCTCCCCATCTCGGGCTTCCGTGCCGTCTTGGAGCTCAGTGCCCTCCTGAGACGTGTCGTTTCGTTTGATGAGGTGGTCGTGTGGTTTCAGAATTTGGCAGAAGTCTGAAAGTGAAGATTGAATACTTAGTTAGTGTCACTGAAACTAAGGTTTTTGGGTGGACAAAGCTTCACCATTTGTCCACCCAATAGAAAGTGACTATTGAAGCAAATGTGCGGCACTTTTGGGTGAACACATGGGCAGGACTCTTTCACGATTGAAGGCTCCCGCAACTGCTTCGATGCCATGCGACTGTGCAACTTTCTCCGACATCTTTGCATGAAGCATGTTGGATTCTGATGAGCAAACAATTTCTTCCATGGTCTTGAGATGTTCGGAAGGAAATATCTGAATCATCCATTGGTCCGTTGCTGAAAAACAAAAACGTCAGGTATGGCACGACACTGATCCATCGATCGGATCATCCATCCAGATTTCACTCCCGGGTGCACTCACCGAGAGTCACCAGCAGCCAAGGCCCCGGCAGCAAGAACGCTGGTGGCATCAACAAAGACAGCATCCTCCTGAGAAGGCGAGAAGATAAGGCGTCGCCTTCGGACGCCTTCGTTGATCCGGATTTGCCATTGTTCTGAATGGGCCATGAGATTGACACAGTCAGACACATATTATGGAAAACACGTGAGTGGATCAAAGTGAACCCATTTTTCCTCTCTATCCGATCTGTATTGGTTCAGAACTATGTTAATGTTGTCCTTGATGTGGTGGAAAGAGGCGACTGAATAATCCTAATGCTAAAACGACATGTTGTGGGAAAAGACTTGCACGCCGAACTGAAACTGCACATGTCTATGCTGAAAACTGTTGGCTTCAGGGATCTTTTTAGGGATCTTGCACAGGGTTCTGGCCATTCAAAGACCCAGCGGGGCCATGACTCTCACGGTGACACTCATCGAGAATCTCCTCACAGACCCAAACCCCTACACTCTCATGTCTCTCATTGCTCGCCCACAGCGGTGCAGCGGTGCACTCTTTACACGATCTCCTTTGCCGTTTCAACCTTTTCTCAAACGGAGTCTGTCATATTCATATGTTGCCATAGAGTCTGAATGATCACGAAATAGAGAAACACTCGTTCAAGTTCTTTGCTTCCAGACAATTCCAAACATACATCAAGTTACTGCTTGGTAAGAGGAGCTTCACTTGGACCGCAACAACCCAGCAAACATGTCAATCACATGAAGCAGCTTGCTGCAGCTGGACGATGTGCAACCCCCAGCTCTCTCCTCCCTGTCAGAACCTAAGCAGCAAAACATGATCCGCCTTAGATGGGTGCGCATGACTGATTTGCGACGACCACACTGCATGACTTGGATCGATATGGAAAAGGAAATTCTATTCAATGGTTGTTGAAAATTAATGCATTGTCACAGGAAGAAAATATACAAAAGAAGAGCCACTTTAGACACTCGTATCAACGCAAAGAAAGAGCAAATAACCGTCACTGTACGAAAGGTGGGCGTAGGTAGTGTAAGATAACAGTCTTTGGATTATGATATGTATATATATTCTGATATATTCTGATATGCCATACAAGTTGGTCAATTTCAACAGGGATGATCTGTTTTTGTGAGCAAACTCACTTGTCCGGATTGATCCTTCGATTGACCGTCTGGGAGGCAGGCAAATGTCTACGCCATTAGGCCATCTGCTGATTTGGATAAAATGATTTCTGTTGATCCTGGCTTTGCTCTGGCTTGAAAGTAGGATCTGTTCTTAGACGCTGGTAGCTTGCATTCCAAGGACTGCATGCCGTTGGAAGGATTACGACTCTGTGCGGCTAAACTTGGCCATCTTGTATAAAACAAGAGTCCAAACATCAGCCAAAAAGCAGTCGGTCGGTCCGGTCGGTCGCCCAGATTTCAATGTCTTTTTGGGGAACTGGACTATATCAGCATGTTTCAGCAAAACAGCTGCTCAGCCAATGTCAGTTCCAGTAAACTGCTGACAAGGTTGAACAATTGAATTCCTTTCACCATGGGACTCACCATGGGTGTTCTACCAGCTTTGATGCTCACTGCAGCATCTAGGGGGCCATCAGCTTGGGTTCCTCCATGTTGCCGTCACTTCACGCTTTGGAAACACAAAAAGCACACCGGCAACATCTACCATAGAATAATGAACCAAAAAATAACCAAAACAAACGATAGAACCACAAACTCCTGTCCAAAACAAAATTAACAAAAAAGTATAACTCACAATTGTGCAAAGGACATTATATACATGTTTAAGTGTCTTGTGGTTTAGTACAAACATTTCAAGATCACCCTTTGATCCGCACTACCATCACGCTGGTTCCTCTTGGGTTCCACACACTCGGGTTCGCCAGCCATCTCCCTCTATTTCTCCCTCTCTCCACATCTTTTTGGGGATCGGCATCCAGCAACAGCCTCACTCGCTCGTACATCAGCAGATCTGGACCTCGAAAAAGGACAGCGGTTCATCGGTCTGCCCGAAGGAAGGTGGAAAACGTCCTTGTATCCTTCCACCTTGTGCTTTTCCAGGCTATGACATGCAGGATTTGCTAAGCAATCTCTACACAGACCAGCTTGAGGCCGCAGCTTCCATACAAAGCTCTGCTCACCTCAGCAAATGTGATTGTTCTTCGCATGGAATTTGCGATGGGATGAGATTTCAGAACACGATGCCACAGAATAACATAGTCTCATGGTGCATCATGATTCCTTCTCCTTCGCAGCCGAATCTCTCATCGAACAGAACGAGTCCGTTGCTGTTTCTCACGCACTTCAACAACCTGAGAGGACTTTCTGAAACCCACCTTGTCGGAGAGCTCTTTGAGATCTGCATCTCGGGCTGTCTGCTCCTGGCAGCCATTTTGGAGAAACGCCACACCACATCGACAAAAACTGACGTGGAAATACCCCTCCAAGCTAAACAAAAACAATCTATATACAAAGCGTGCAACGATGCATTCTCATCCAGCCTTGATGGCTTGCCTCAACTCTTGTGCACCGGCGATGGATGCCTGGCTGAACCGACACTTTGGTTTTGAGGGAAACTTGGAGGGACCCCCTACAAAATTGATGTTGTCACTCATGGGAAGTTAGCTCGCACACTTGCCGCAGCACTCCCTGTCTAAATGATTGATAATGGATGATAATGGTACATTCAACATGGCAAATGTCAAGTCCACAAGAATCCATCAAAGCGGTCACCAATTCTGAAAATTCTTATAAATTACCTACAAATTTACGTAGTGCTATCGCACGGGAACATCAGAACATCAAGAAATCTTCATCTTTGATCTCGGAAGAACGCTCTTCACAAAAAAAACACGCTTCGCGGCTTCGCTTTGCCTCAAAGCCCCACTTCGCCAAGATGGGCTCCTGCGCCTAGAGGCGCGGGCAGCGCGGGTGTCTCGCGGGTGTTCGGTGTCTCGCACGACCCGATGGAGCAAAGACACCAACAGATGGAGCAAACTGCCAAACCTACCCATCGATTTGGTGACAGCCGTGAAACCAGCGGTTGGACGATCTCCTTGAAAGGACATGCATAAGGATTTCGGCTAATCTGACTTTAGTTGTAGAATGTTGAACTCTGTTCGACATGCAAAGACCACATCCACATGACCCACATGGATTGAAGACGTGAAGTGAGGGCTCAAGTGTCCTTCTGTGACCCTCCGAGCAGTTTGGGGTCACATCAATGATTTCTGTGACCCGCTCAAGCCATGACTTCCTTCCAGGTCGGTCCTCGAAACTCAAGCGTGCAAGGCGAGGAGCAAATTCTCGGGCATCAAAAAGAACATCCTCGGCAAGAAAACACTCTAAACGGTTTGCAGCTGTGGTAACAGCTTTGAGAATATAAAATTATGACTCTTCAGGCGTTGAAGAGTCAGGGTGTGTGCGTCATTCCCAGAATCTCGTACCTTGGTACCGCTTTTGGGGGTTTTCAGGGCTCTAGTCATTCGCAATGGTGCCTGAAAGTGCGCAACATAAAAAGTCACAGCTGAGAAGTACGTCACGACGCCAACCCTGTCTGGACGTAGCACGGTAGGTCCAACCCATGAGCCATCAAAAATTGCTATGTACGGTATCTACCGAGCTGGAGCAGTTTCTTTCATCAGCACACACATGGCATGCCTGCACTCCCACAGCGGTCCTGGTCACTACTCATAGACTTTGCACTCATGCTAAACAATAAGAAAAGAAGTAATAGTAGTCCAGCCTAACCAAAGAAGGCAAATATCTATGAGGTACATCCATATGAGGTCCCCATAGACCAAGATGCCACCACAAGACTCATAAAAGCACTGGCCAGTCACAAGCCAATCAGAATGTCTACCATTGATGTCTAGGCCCTTGGCTTGGCTAAGCTTGTCTACCCGCTGCACAAAGTTGACATCACTGTAGGCAAGAAGCAAATCCTGCAGGATTGACTGCCCTGCTCACTGATGGCTTGTCTACCTGTGTGGATTTTTATGGTGGCGCCTGTGTGGCTTGTCCAATACCGACGAGTCGTCTGTTGTTTGAGACGAATCATGCAGTAGTCTCCCGATTGTTGTCGCTTATTTATACAGCTTGTTGTGTGGCCATTGCCGATCAATGGCCACGGCCTGTTGCAACCTGAACAACCAATGAATGAACAACTGGATCCCCTCGCGGGTGAAGCGCTGCTCATGTCGGACCCTTTAGTTACTAAGATCTGTTTGTAAGCCTACACCAATGTTGATCACTCCAAACATATGAATGTCTATGCTCCTACTCTACACTCATCTACGCTCTAGAGGCTCTACACATGTGGAACTTGGACCGAACGTGCTCCGCAGGTCCACCGGGACCGTTCGACCCGACCGGGCTCCTCCAAGACTTCAGCCGCTCCCTCACGTGTGAGACTCTTGCCGCCTAGACATAAGAGCAAAAAATAGCGTGCCTGAACCACAAAAAACCTCGAAGACTCGAACATATAAAAGAATATATGTATCTTATTTATAGTATTATGTGTATATATAATATACGTAGTAAAACATATAGTACTTCAAACATCTTCAAACCAGCAAATCTTTGGCCATGACCACAAGATTTCGTAAGTTGCTAGGAACAGTGCGCCTGCCTCTGGGTTCAGCAGAGGCCTCAGACTGGACTAAGCATGGCTTGCAGTATGTTTGCATGGGCCTGGTTTAGCATGCTTGTGCTCATGTTACCCAAATGTTATATACTTGGTTCTGCACCAAGTCCATGTATCCACTTTATCCACTTGATCCGATATCCCACTGCATCACTTGATCCGATCGGCCGCCAAAAGGATCCCAAAGTCCCAAAGGCTGTGTCACTCCAACCTCTGCACGTGGAGCTTTTAGTATGTCGCATCCGTGGGATCTGCATTCACAGGAGATCCAGCATCAACTAACGTACCACATTCCACGTGAAAACGAGTGGCCATAGCAACCGCTACTGGGCCAGTTTGCAACGTTGCCGCTGTAAACGGCTAGTCATGTTGAGAATCGTTTGAGGCAAAATGGTGAAAGCTCAATGTTTGCCTTTGAGTACGTGTGTGTCACCTGACTAGGACGATGTACAGTAATTCAAAAGCATGGTACAAGAACTGCTTGCAAACAAGCCAGTTTCCAAGCTTGGAATTGGCTGGGAACCCTGCTGCAGAGCTTTCGGGGATGAGCGTCTCTGTCCTTGGTGCCTCCAGCATTGCGAGGAGGTCCTACTGAAGAAACCTCTTATAATATTGGTAACATAGCTCCCCAAAAGGGACCTTTGATGTGAAAATTCAGCCCAATCAGGGTATCACGAAACACTGACTGTGCTCGATTTGTCCACCCTCTGACATGCAATTCATTCCTCTCGTCGGAAAAAGCACACAAACAAACTCTGAACTTTGAGTATCAGCCTGCCATCTCCTCCCTCCACTCTCACGAACGACTGCGACCCAAAATAGAATAAAAGGCCTGGGTTGAATCAATTCTCTTTGAAAACCATAGCCATAGCAGGCCCAAAACCACCGGCCTGAAATCCGGGCTTGCTCACATCCATCTCGTTGCTGGCTGAAGACACCGGATTTCAGGCTTCGCTGTAGCATGCGTCGCCTGGAAGCTGGGCGAAGCGAGGGAGTGCAGCACTGGCAGGATTGTTGCGCTGCGCCAAGTAGCGCAGTAGTATGATGTAGTATGTACGAGTACCCTCCTGTAGCTTCTGAGTCTGAGGCTACAATGAATTGCATTGATGGCATTGACTATAAATTGGATGTTGGCGCATTTGTCATCTTGAATATGAGGACCTACGACAAAAGCTGCAAGCTACCAGCAACCATCCATCATCCCCCCTTTATCTGTACAAAGCCATCAATGTCTATATAGATGGCATGCAGTCCGCATCCGGTTCTCAGAGTCCAACCCAATTCCTGGCCACTCCCCCAGCTTGAGAGCTTTAAAGATCTCTGGCATGTGTTGACTGCCTGCAGGCTGGCGCCTGCAGGCCTGCCCCCGATGCACCCTCTTCAGGAAAGGCGGGGCGGTCCCACCTCGCCCCGGTACTCCCAAGCCATGGGCCCCATGAAACGGAGCCATCGGCAAAATCGCCAGAACACCAGGTCAGTGTAGCTAGAACACCAGGCATCTTCAAACCTAGCAATGCCTCATGGTTGGACCTACCTCCTCAGACCGGGCATCCCGGCTCTTCCTCTTTTCCTCGGCTTTGCCGCTGCCGCAACTTATCTCGGCAGCGTTGACAGTCTTGGCCTTGCTGGCGAAGGTGGGAATTGCTATCAAATGTTCGGCATATCAATTGCCCACGCAAATGGTTCAATTCATACATTGATACAATTGCATGCCGATTTGAGTTATCTACTGCAGGCCTGAGACTTACAGCTCTCAAGCCAGAGAGTGATGCCAAGGTCAGTCCCTTAAAGAGAACCCATGCAGCGGAAGTTTTCTGTTGGAATAGCAAAGTAGGCAGCCCCATAAAAAAAAAAAAAAAAAAAAAAAAAAATCACAAACAGTTGTTCCGCGGCAACGAGCAAGGTATAAACTGACCTCAATATCCTATGTTCAACAGGGTTCGCTGGGTTTTTGGCATGGTTACCCGCTAGTGTCAGTTCTCATGTTCCTTGTGTCACTCAAACCGCTGCAACACTCTACCCTTTGCCATTGACCTCCAAGGTGCGCAATCGCTCGCCATCTGCCCGGCCCATTGCAGCCTTACATCCGCGCCCAGCTTCACACACCCAGCAACTACCCCTTACCCATCGAACGCAAACGCCACTTGGCTACAAATGCTTCTCTTCTAGTTCATCGTCCAGCGCTCAGAGATAAGACAATATAACAACATATTATTTCATGTTCATTCTGTCTTCTCATAGAACGGTCTGCAGAGCTGAATTGGATGGCCTCCTCGATGTATTGAAGACATGAGGCGGCCTCTTGCATTTGGCCCAGCGCCTGTGCGTGGCGACCAAACGACGAAAGGTTTCGGATGCCTCTTCATTGCAATGAAGTACAGATGTTCAAGAGCATCCAAAAGGGTGGCTTTGGGTATGATGATGGTGTTCTTGTCCGGCTTGCGCCATGGATTTGTGCTTCAGATGAGGTGCAGAGGACCAGACCAGCCTTCCAGAGTACAGCAGCAACGGGTCCCCGGGCTAGATTGACACGACAAACAGTTTGTTTCTTTTCAGATTCCGCTAGGCATTTGCAGGGCAGACTAGGACACCATCATACCCAAAGCCGGGAAGGTTGCTGTTTGGATGCTCTTGAACATCCACTCTTGAACATCAATGCTTCCCCCCTTTTCTTTTTCTGTGATGGAGCGAACAGTTGAAGTTTTGGTCAGGGCGTGCGCCACCTCTGGGTTGTAGATGCCTGGTTGGCACTCAAGAAAGGCCACAACACGGCCAGCTGATCTGCGCTTGTCCTGCAATCCTCGATGTCCAGTTGGTCATGTGTTCCCCAAACAAGGATGGTCTCATCTTTTTGTTTTTTGTTTACTGGCTAGCTAGCTGGCTGGCTGGCTGGCCTGCCTGCCTGCGTGCTTGCTTGCTTGTTTGCTTGCCTGCTTGCTTGCTTGCTTGACTGACGGTCGGACTGACTGACTGAGTGATTGATTGACTGACTGATTGATTGTCTCTTTGCTGGTTTCTTATTGAATTGATTTCCTTTTTCTCCTTTGTATGCTTCGCTGCTACAAGTAAGAGGCCTGGGCACAAGCAAGCTCTGGTGCAGATCCCTTTTGTTCGATCCCTTTTAGGGTTTCCTGAATTGCCTTGCCTCCCCAAGTGCTTGATCTGTTTGAGATTCCCTTCTCAACAAACACGGGGTGGACCCCTTGATCAACCAAACACAAAGGGCAGCTGAAGCTCATCCTTTACTTTGTGCATGGCCTCCAAAGCCACATGTCGCCGGAACCATGCCTGACAGCCGAGCTGGCGGAATGGGTACTTGGGGAAGTCTCTGTGGGGGCTGAAAACTTCAAGGGGGCAAGGACCTCATCTAAGTTCGGTTGATCCCGCGGACATCACAGCCATGAGTACCCAGGATTAGAGCGAAGTTCATTGGGCTAGAGACAAGCCTACCTAAGGATTTCGTCTGAGCCAATCGCATCTCTCTGCACAAGAAACCACAACAATCCAAAGAAACTGAGCCGACGGGGGCGCAGGGTGGAGAATGCATTGTGTTCACAGCTTTTCGTCCTCGCTCCTTGGGAATACAATGGAATCTTGTTTTAGTACAAGAATGTAGTCGTGCCTTCACATCAATTTCGCCAGCTGCTTCCAAGCCAACACCAAGCCTGGGCAGTGCCCGGATTTGGGAAATCCGAGCGATGGTCGCTGCGGATGGGGATGAATGAACCAAGACGGGCAAGAGTTCCTGTATGGGGCAGTACCGAGACCAGAAGAAGCATCAAGAAGGAAGAGAGCACACGTCAGCTTGCGTCAGCTGAGATGCTGGCACATCCCAGGGAGCGTTCTCTTCGGTCAAACCTCGACCTGAGAGTCTTGCGACAAGCTGACTCCTTGTATGATGGACCTGGATCCCAACAAAGACGCACCTAAATGTCAGGTCACCAAACGATACTGGCAAGGCACTGGATAATGTTCTCGGAATTGGGGATCAGAATTCCAAGCACTGCATCATACCGCATCAACAAAATGATCTTGAGCAAACATACCCGGTGGCCAGAGTAAAAGGGTTAACAGGACATTTTACAGAAAGACCTCTAAGAAACCGTTCATTTCAACCCAGACCATTCGCTGGTCACGGTGAGATCTCGGTGCCACCGCCGAGCGGCCACCCTGCAACGCGATGGCGCGCTCGGAGGCGTCCAAGGCTTCCTGGTAGCATCCCGCACGCAGCGCCGCCTTGCGAACGCACGATCTGTCATTCACGATTCGCATCTGAGCTTAGTGCCAATATGTGCCAATCATGGCACTACGTTGGTCCATGGAGCACAGAAATGGGTGTGAATCGAACGACACGTTGAACGCGGTGTCTTCACCAAGGTAACGAAACTCACGTGTCGACACGTCGATCGACACGTGGAACGCGAAAGCCTGGTGTTCAATCGGGACCCGTGTTCGATTGCTAAAGCTAAAAGTTCTGTTGGACCGAATGTCTCCCGTCCATTGCTCTTCAATCTTGTCGCTGTCGCTCAATATCGAATGGCATGAAGACTTGAGAAACCTTCTCCAAATTGCTCAAGATCATCTACAATTTCTTTAGGCGAATGCATGGAACAACTTCTTGCAGAAAAGAACCAAAGTTCTGTTGAAAAGGATGGTCCAACTAGTTCTTCTTTAAAACTTGATGTAGACAAAACACCTGGAGGATCAAGGCCTTTCAACTCCAAGAGCTCACTCTTTGTCATGTCAATGTAAGAAATGCATCCAAACACGAGAAGATGAAACCAAGTTCTAACTTAAGCGGGAGCCCATGCTTGACGCAACCGGCATCTTTGTTGATTTGCTTCATAGATTGCAGCATTGCATCGCCCATGCTTTTCCACCAAATATCAAATGATTCCATTCCTGTCCTTTCGATTTCCCCAGTCCAGTAATTAGGTCTACGGTCTGGTTCCTTGGTCTCGGGGAGGATCACCCCAAAAAAAACCGCTCTTCAACTAGACTGGGCCGGCGCCCTAATCCGTTGGATCTTCACTCTGACCATGATCTCTCCATTCCGAGTCCTGCGGTCCGGGTCCATCCGATGAGTTCAAGCGGTGGTTGAATGGTCCGACGTGCGTGGATAAGGTCACCCTTCCAACAAACCCTCTTTGGACGCATGGTTACTTACTCTCCGCTTTCCTGTAACCTGCCAAAATCGTGATCATTGACATCCACCAGTCAACGTGCTCCTAGTAGTACGGTTCAACCCAAGCCACAGTGGACATCATGAAACATGGTGCCAAAAAATGACTTGTTTGGGGGCAAACTGCTGCTGGAAGCCCTATCGTCCGGTCGTCCCACCCCCTCGCTTTCTTCATGCGCTCTGCTGGCTCTCCGCCTGCGAGAGATTCCTCAAGACTGAGCCATGCAGCTCGCGGAGCATCCCGTTCTCCACCTGGAGGTCTAAGATCCAAACCATTCACTGAATCCGTATGCTGCGCAACCATGATCAATTATGCATAGAAAACTGATATTTTGGAATGTCATATCTCAACTACTGGAGCGTCAATCCTCATCAGTGGAGGATTCAATGCTTGAGACAGTGACTATCTATAGACACTAGCCGATTACAGCCAACCACATCCTTCCCCCCAAGTGGCCTCAACAAC